>OY856413.1:732440055-732605055 GCA_963693085.1 Alisma plantago-aquatica | reverse complement strand
GTGGTGGTGGTGGTGGTGGTGTATTGATGATGAAGTGATAATAATAGATTGATCCCTAAACCCTAATCACTCATTTATTAATACTAAGAAAACATTTTCCATAAAAAATGCATATAATTGGTCAACGACATCAAGCTACTAGAATACAAAATCCGCAATAAAAATGATCATGAAAACATTTTAAATATAAATAAGAAATATAGGGTGGAGGAGGAAGAGGAGGAAAGAAAACCTAAGGAGGCCAACAAAAACTATAATAGATGAGGAGGAAGAGGAGACTATTAGGGCAAGGAGTAGTAGCTCAGGGGCAGCAACAGAGGAGGTAGTGCAGGGGCAGCAGTAGTTCAGTGGCAGTAGTAGCTCAGAGGCGAGTAGAAATAATGGAGGCTAACCGAAGGCATTGGTGTCTTGGTGGAGGAGAGTCAGAGATTGTGGAAGGAATGGTGGGACAAGACCAAGAGGAGGAGTAGTGGCAGAAAGGAGGCAGTAGTGAGGAGGAGCTAGAGGCAGAGAGGACAAGGAAGGAGTAGTGATGGAGAGGAGGCAGCGGAGGAGAGGAGGAAGCAAGGAGGAGCTAGAGTCGGAGGAGATGGAGATGGAGGTGAATGAGTAGTCAGTCATGTGAGGAGGATCTGGACATAGAGGAGATGGAGGCGGAGAAGCAGGAGAGGAATCGTCAGTGTAGGTTTCTAAAGAAACACATGGTAGGGTAATGAGGAGGGCATGGGTTTCACATGGTTAAGTAAGTTATAAACCGTCGATTTGTTATAAACAAGCTGATGGCAAAGGTCAATTGATTTTATACAGGTCAGATGGATTGTGCATATATTTCTCCTAATGCTTTCGCTAACAAAAACTAATGGTGTAGGGTTTTTGAAGGAAAATGAAATGTTCACAAAAAAATTGCCTGAAATTCTAATTTTGCAGGTGATATATAGCGTCAATTGTTTTGAGAACAGCCTGGCGGAAATAGGAAAGCGTTGCCCACGTTTCTCACGTGGGAAACCCATGACGGTTGCCTACCTAGAACTGATGTGAAAAATAACACCGTCAGTTGTATGCAAAAATATACCCGACGTTATATCCCCATTCTGTCGTAGTGTTTCCTTGTACCCTCAAAACCAAATCTACTGGTAGGGATCACTACTGGCACTATAGACACAAACAAACTATATAAACCTCCTTCTCCATATAAATCCCAATGTTCTCTCAAACTTGATTGATTCCTTTGCCTCCACACTCTTCACCACCACCATCTATAGTCTTGTCACAACAATCTACAACCATACACAAATTGAAGGATGATGACCTATATACACCAACGTGAGTGCAACTCCCTACACATTTGTTGTAATACTAACCTACTATCATTAATCTATCTTCCTGGATTCCTACCTCTACCATTCGCAATCTCAATCAAGTCTAGGGCCAACAGATCTAACATGAGCTCAACCTCCTTCTTCCTTCCAATGTAATCATGCCTTGACCCCACGACATGTGCCACCAGGTCCACCCATAACCGACCACCATATACCATAATAGACATCTAAATCTCCATGCTTCTTCATGACTCCCTCTCTTTCCTTGCACGACCATGATGACAATCTGACTGCCACCTCCTACTGTGGCCATCATCAGCTCTCGAAAACACCATACAGAGGCAGACTACAAGTCTCCTCCACCTGCAACCCGACTGCCCATTGCATCCTTGTCCAGTTGATGAAGCCTAGGATCATGGCACATAGATTTGAAGATCAAGAGGGTTGGAATCTACCTTAGAACCTTGCCTGAAACCAGTCACCAAGGACAATTCAAACCTAGGATATGTAGGTAAGCTGTGTGCCGTATATACTTAGTTTAAAAATATATTAGATGATTATCTAGGCATTTATGTTACACTACTAAATCATAATATTCAACCCATTATAATTATTAATACAACATGCATATACACATCAGGGTGCTAATATATGTCAAAATTGGAAAAAAAATCATTATTGTTCCTGGGTGACTACAACTAGTGAATATAATCAACTGGTTAATTATGTTCCTTTAATGATTAAATTACATAAATTATGAGAGAATGTAAAAAAATAAAACATAGTTATAGTATTGTAACAGAATTGTTAATCACAACTAGTTGTTCCTTACATCATCCTAATATATGTCATATATGAAATAAAACCTAAATTGGCAAAAATGTAGATCATTACCCAAACTTATATTTAATCTAAACATATTTAGGCTTATGTGACTAAAGATGAATCTTCAATCTAAAATAGATATTTAATGGATAATATATTCACTTACTAAGAATAAAAACCCAGATATGTGATTAGCTGATCAGAACTAGGATAAGAACAATATGCATAACTAAATTAGGAATGCAGACATGTTCTTTGTGGTTTGACTAACATATTTGATGCATACATAGGATGAAAAACTGACTTTGTGGATCAAAGTATATCAATAGAGAAAACCTTTAGGTTTGAAGATCAGGTATTTACATCCTCTTTTTATTTGGGCATTATTTGACTGAAACCTACATTCATTTAATGAGGCATCTCTTGAACTGTTATTCCTAATGAAAAATCCAAATTCTTGGACATTTGTATTTCCTAATTTTGACTCATTATTTCCATGTAGTTGTTGAATTACCTTATTTATATGGGTTCTTGGACCCCACCTGGTATGGTAGCCTTTATGAGAAATTGACTAAAATCATAGTCTTATACAACTGCCTATTTTATGCATGCTACATGTTTGACTAAAATATCAAGAATAGTGGTACTTATGTGCAACCATACATATATAGGGCGTGTATATTCTATCAGGGGTGTGCATTTCCACCTTTATTTCTTATAGGCTATAATCCTATGGTGTTATGGCCCTATGATCGACCTAAATCACACGTCTAAAAAGGAGCGGATCTAGAGTAGTCGGGCTTTTAAGAAAGTAACCCGACAATTAAATCCCCACAACTATTATACAGGGTCTGATGTAGTAATCGGGGTCGAACCACAGGGACAAGGTTAGCATGTACTAAGCACACAAGGTCTCACATTCATATACTTCGGATAACAGGTGGCAAAAAGGGTGTTCTCGAGGAACGATGGTACTCAAACCAAAGTAAAGCAAATAAAATAGAGATAAGAAGAACAAAGTGTAATAAAAGAAGATGTAAATGAAGATATTGAGGGAAACTTGGATTGGGTTTCACCTACTAAGACTTCTCACCAACATGAAACATCATCTCTCCCTCTCTTATACTCCTATCAAGATTACAAGCAATCATACATGGTGTCTATTCCCTTCTCTCTTGAGACAAGGATAGATCTAAGTCTAGGGTTAACCTCTCTCTCAAGATGACTACAGAAAAACCACATAACAGAACGTATGATCCCAAGCTTTACATTCCAACATTCTCATGCATTCGTACTACTCTATAACACAAGATAAAAGTGATATTACTCTCTCAAGATATCAACAATCAAACATCACAAGATGGTAGCTAAGCATACAAGTGAAACATTAAAATTGGTGCATGGAGATAATCTTAACAAGAGTATATATATTCAAAACAGAGAGACAATATACATGTTGGGAGAGCCTTAGTAGCTACTCCCAACCAAAGTTAAGATGTTTAGCCACACATGTTCACGGACTGCATAATGGCATTACAAGAAGATAGATACATCAAGTTCCATGAAGTGAGGAGGGAAGTATAGTGTGATGGAAGTGATAGATATAGATAGAGAGAGAAGAATGTGATACAAATCAATACATCTTTAGATCTAGATCCAGAAGGTCTATGGCACATACGGTCCTCTTCTCTCGAAGAAGATGGAGCCTTCAGCCTTTTCTCTCCTCAGCTTCCACCTTTGGAGATCCAAGACTGATTGGATGGATGGGTTGAGGTGAGTCTAGAAAATGGTAGCACTTCGTGGTACTATCAGATCTTATCTACAATCTGATCATTTAATAGGATGGGTGGGTGGCCTATTTATAGACACACTCCACTGACTTAACCTGTCAACTGCGGTCGAGGTATGGTCTTGGGTGAAGCTTGATTGTGGTCAAGGCTTCATTTCCATTCTTTCCTCAGTCGAGGTCGGTTGAACCCCTTCCTCGGTTGTGGTCTAGTTGCTGCATTCTTGGCTGAGGATCATAGTCGAGGTTGACTTAGCAACTCCCCCTTGGTCACGGTCTAGTTGGCCACCTTCTTGATCGAGGCGTAGTTGTTGTGACCTTCTGTTAGGGCCGTGGTCAAGGTCAGGGTGCCCCTTACTTTGGAAAAGTCAAGGACACAGTCTTCACGTTGGTCGCGGTCCCCTTGTCGATCACTGTCTCCATGTTGATCGCGGTCGTGAAGGGCTTGAGTGTCAATTGACCGCGAGAATAAGGTATTGGGGTGAAACTAGAGACCTCGGCCATGGTGAGATGGTCCTTGTTGGATGAATGAATCACGGTCGAGGTGATGACCTGGGCTAGATATGTTCCTGAAATCAAGGGGAAAATGTGTAAGTGAAGTATTTGACATAAGATGCTAAAATAGTGGGGAAAGTTAGCAAAAGATATGCTAGGGAAGGTATAAAATATATGCAAAAAGTGTGTTAAATAAAGTGTTATCAACTCCCCCAAACTTAGAATCAAGCTTATCCTCAGGCTAAGTGTAGGCTCGAAATCATAGACAGAAGGAGCAATTTTGTGTGACAAAAATTTGCAAAACTTAACACTGCTGAGTTATCTCATTCTTGCATCAAGACTATCGTGGTATGTTTTTTTCAACCCCCTAAAGTCTCATTCCTCCCTATTATATCTAGAGTTTCACAACTTATAGTTCTTGCCATCGCCTTCAATTTTAAAAAGTTTCTCTTTCTCAACATATCACCCCTTCCCTTTAGGTTACTAACCATACTAATACAACATCTCCTCAAGGGGTAGATTTCACACTCTTTCTTTATTTTCAGTTGGCCCTATGCTAATGTGTTTGGGTAGGCTTTAAGCTTTAAGTGTTTTCCGCTTCTCCTGTGCTCCCTCACCCACAACTGTTGTAAGGATAGTGTTGCTCTTTTGGGAATCTGACTTTAAGTCAGGTGGTTTTGTGAGTTTTGTTCTAAATCAGAGGTGGGTAAGTTTGGCTCTAAGGTTCCACTTACGGGCATGAAACATCTGCATTTGTGAGTGTAGAAATACATCGGCCGTGTGGAAACTTTTGGCATCTTTTGGGCACAACTCGCATTATATATATATTTTCTTTTTCTTTTTGGCTTTTGGCTTTTTACACCTCCTTTCTAGCTTGGGTGAGAAGGATGTAAGCGGTCTTCTGGGCGGCTAAGCCTCTCTTTTTTTAGTCCCAAGTAGGGATGGATTTACTTGAAAGGGTAGTTGTTTCCTTCTCTACGGAGATAAGGATTTTCTTGTTGGAATTGTCAGGTGAGGGTGGTTGGTTAGGAGTATGGCTAGGTGAGGTTCTCTAGTCTCCAAGGGTTTCATGAGCTTAGGGTTATTGCATACACAATGTCTTATTGTAAGAATGAGATAGAGTAGTATTGCTATGTTTCTCATTTTACCTTTATGTGTATTAGATGCTCGTATATTTCTCTCTAGGAAAACGATAGTACTACAACTTTTAGTAAGAAAATAGACTAAATTCTAAATTCTAAGGTAACTTCACAAAATTTTTAGGTAAAAAGGCAAGAGCAGTCTAGAAAAACTAAAATATGTACATGTAAAGTTGTGGAAATATGAAAAATTTTAAAGGTAAAATTGTGATAAAATTGTACCTATGTAGCCCGTTTATAACCCCTCCCCCAAACTTATCCTTCACCCCGACCTAGGGTGTCAAAATTTGAGTGATACGTATAAATGGGCTTTCTTTATTCTTCTCCATCATTGTTGGAGGCCCACTTGCACTCAAGTAGCATACTTGCGTACACTCATCACAGTGGATGATATTGCTCATATTGCATCTGCTCCACTTTTGTGTTTAGGTTGGCTAGGGTTGTCATCCAGGATAGACAGTAGAAGCTGCAGTCATTTGACAGGGGCACCTGTTGAGGGCTCCTATGGTAGAACTGTGTATTCTTGAAGTCTTTGCCTGTTTTATGCTTATACCCTTTCTCGTGACTTTTCAGCATATCAACAATCACCTCTGTGCATGTGACAACCTTTTCTTTGGTTGGAGTCTTTGCAATAATCATGTTTGCCTTCTTATTCAATCTAAAGGTTGCATCTAAGCTGTTATATAATATTGCAATCCTTTTTGTGACATCGACCACCAACAAAGTCCAATGACTATCGTGAAGAATTGATAGGAAAATGTAGTCTGGGAGGGACGTCGCGAGGCATTGTTGCAGGCATTCCTTCTCGCCTGATATTTTATCTTTTATGATGTCATCTACCAGCAGGAAGTATGCCATATGTGCATTTGGCATGTTGTCGCTTAAGAGGGCTTGGTAGGTTGACATTTTGCTTACTAATAGGTACCTTCCTTTTCTCAGCATATCACGAAGGTCGTCCTTCAACACGCATATCCCCTCCCTTTCAAATACAGCTTCTGCCAGAATGTCATCATCTTTCAAGGACTTCATTAAGATGTTTAGTGATTCTGAAGATAGGTTGATGTAGCTCCATCTGTCGAAGTCCTTGAAAGTGGGTACTATCTTCCCCATTGGTATGTTTTGTTTTTCATCTGCTGGATTATCTTCCTCTAGTTCTCCTTCTTCTAGCTGTTCTACTGAAGGTTGTTCTCCTTTGTGTTCTGTCACTGGAGGTTGTTCAGGTTCTATCTCTAGTATGCTTACTATAGCTGCTCCAGTATCTGTAATCTAACCCTCTTTCCATGCCTCAGCCCTGGCTGGTTCTATTGGATTGATCCACATGGTTTTCAGTTGTTCCCTCCAAGTTACCTTTTTAGGTTGAGGGATCTCGTTATGAAGTCTTCGCGGTATTGCTACTGAAGGCATTGTCAGGTCACTAAAGAAGCGACGATCGTAGATGACCTCCATTGTGTACACACCATGCAGCCTGTGTAGATCTTCTGTGCATAAGTCCTCCAATGGGATGCCCTTGTTGATGGATTCCATCATCCTTAGTACGATGAAGGAGCAATCCCTTGAGCCAACCTCTTCTTGTGATGTTTTCTTACAGATAGAAAATAATTTCCAGATGTCATTAAATCTATCGGCTACTGATTGTATCACTCTCTACAGATGTAGCGGTATCTTTAGGACATCTCTGGCTTCTTTCCTTTTATATATCAAGGAAGTACTGTCCAATTCATCTGCACATCAGTTGAGCACTGTCGTCTTTCACTCATATAGATGACAATGATCAGAGCCCAGTGCTTCACATTCCTTATGGGCAGGACTATGAACTTTGTCCCCTTTCTATGCACTACTTCTTTCAGATCAGTCACATCAACATCCTTGTATACCTCATTGTATATGAGGCTGTCTAGATGTGTGGTGTCGTTGAACACTGGCTGCACCATGTCTAAGTGTAGGAACTCTTTTAGGAGGGTGGCACACAACACTTCAAATAGTTTCTTGTGTACATGTGCCCTTTTTAAGAAGATTCCTCTAAAGTTTTCTCTGGTTAGATTTCTACCCTTGTTGTGATATATGACATCTGCTCCGGGTAGATTGTCATCTAGGATATCTGTTAAGATGTGGACATCTCTGCATGTGATTCTTGATAGCGCAGTCATGTCTGTTCTTGTTATCTTACATGGAAGAGTAGGAGCTACACCTAATTTTGTGTCTTTAACTGGTGTGCTCCACTCCCTGGAGGGCTCATTCACGAAGAAAAACGGGTCCGCCTTCCTTGTTGTTAGAGGTTCCATCCTGTACTGTAGGGAGGGGTATTTTTCTGGTTGTATGTGGACCATCTGTGCTTGTTGGGATTGGTGTAGTCACCTTTTCTGCCACCTCTAAGGAAGCTTCTACAGTTGTACTGTCTTTTACATTGCTTTCCTCAGATGTGTGGCCCAGCTTGGCGACGGTCAGTTCTTCTAGAGTTGCCTCCATCTTCCTGTCATAGATGTAGTCGTTATGTTTGTTGTGGACTGGGGATTGCACCAAGCCACTGCACACATTCATCGTAGATGTCAGATCGTCCAACAACTTATTTGTATCTCTAAGCTCTCTGGATGTGAGATCTTCTGTCGCTATGCTCTCATCTCTGGTGATGAATGCTTGTGTGGGTTCTTCTATCACAACCTTTCCTGTGGTTGGGGTAATTTTGTCTTCTACTAGTTCCCCCTTCCCCTTATTAGCTCCTACTTTGTCTTCTTCAGGACTACTGTTCAAATTTAGCTTCCCTAACAACATAGTAGTCTTCTTCTTTGTTTCATTGTCTTTGGGAGAGCCCGATAATGGTTGTAAGGACTGTGATCTCCGTTTTGGGCTTACCCTATTTGCCTTGCCTAAACCCTGTGTTTAGAGGCTTGCCTAATCACCTTAGTTGTGATTAGGGTTTGTTTGTGCTCTGTTGAGAGGTTGAGGTGCAACTTGCAAATTACCCAACTTCTAGGGTTGGTGTGCAAGTTTGTCACCTTGAGTGATATCTTCTCTCTCCTTGCATCCTTTAGGGTTGAAAGGATGGGTTGGGCTCTTTGCTTGAGTTGCTTTGGGCCTCGTTTGAGCTTGTTGAAGCTTAGGCTTGTTGTTCGGATTTCTTGGGCCTTGTTTGAGCTAGGTGCCACCTCCTTGCTTGGTGTGTCAGGCAGTGGTGTATCGGTCAGGGAGATGTATCGGCCAAGGGGGTTGGTGGGTGTGACGGGTTGCCATGTTGGGCGACACACACCCCTCCACCTAGCATTGTTTGTGTCACCCCTTATGGACACTTGGTGCTTGTTGCTAGCAAGGTGGCAAAGGCTATGGATAAGTGTTCTTCGGGAGGATGACACCTTGCTTGTTCCTACCCTTTACCCTCTTCTATATATCTCTCTCTTTTATCTTGCTTGGGATCTCTTTGCCCCTTAGCCGTTTGCTCTCCCTTGCTGGCCGAGAACAAGAAGAAGGAGAGGAGGTGGCCAATATAGTTGTTGTTGTTGCTGCTGCTTTCTCCTTGTGGTGGCCGATACACCCTATTGCTTTTCTTCTCTTGTTGGTTGCCGAAGCTTGGATCTTGGAGTTGTGCTTGAGGCGGGCTACATAACTCCTAACCCTAACTATACAACCTCATTTACATGTTGCATTACTATGTTATCTTGATCGACCTTACATATCTTTTTAGTAATGCTTCTTGTTTTAGTTGGTCATGTTGCTGCCCGATATGTTCCTTAGATCAGTTTGGCCCATATATGTTCCTCAGAATAGGTTGGGCGATATGGGTAGTTACCCTTGTGTTGGCCGATCCTTTGGGTTTTAGGACCTCAAGAAATACCCCTCTCTTGTTTAGTTGAGAGGTGAGCTTAGGGTTTCTTATCCCAAAGAGGAATGGTGGTGTGTCTGTGAGGCAATACCCCCTCTCTCTCTTTGGTTTGAGAGGTGCGCATGTGGCCTAGATGTTTGGGTGATATGATGAGTTGGTTGGACGATAGGGTGTGGTTCTACCTTGGTTTCTCGATATGCTTGAGGTTGTGCAAAACCCCTCTCACTTCGTTGTTGAGAGGTCAGCCAACACTCTTGGTATCCTTGGGCGATATGATGTGGATGGTTGAAGTGCGGTGGAGACCTAACCCTAGTAACCTGATATGGTTGGTAGGTGTGTTGACCGATATCCCTTTCCTACCCTAGGGTTAGGGTTTGGACGATATGGTTGGTTGACACCTAGTTGGTCCCTTGTCTGAGATGTGTGTTCTGGAGGAGTTGAGCTCTTAGGCGTCATGGCATTGTCTTGCACGATACCCATGATGGGTAGTGCTTCCCGATATCCCTCTCTTCCCTAAAGTTAGGGTTTGGGCGATACAGTAGGTGGGTGCCTTGTTGATCCCTTAGACGCTATGGGGTTTGCGTTGGACGATAGGGTTGGTTGGTGCCTTGCACGTCATCCTCCTGGATGGTGCTGCCCGACACTCTATTGTGACGTGTTGCCAGTTATGACGTTAACCATTATGGCACTTGATCTTTGCCTTGGGAGATAGAGTGGTGCATTAGGCGTTACACATCATTGCCCATCACAGCCTTGAGGTGTTGCTCGACATGGTGTGTTGTGTTGCCTGTTGTGACGCGTTGCTGAAGGGCGTTTCCCGCACGGTTTTTCCCATCATGGGGTGTTGCATGTTGTGGTGCTTGCCCGATATGTTGTTGTGATGCTTGGGCGATACAGGTTGCTCTCTATGCTGCTACATGTTACAGCTTGCTAGGTGCCTTACCCGATATAGGTGTCAACCCAAGATACATGTTGACTGATATCCATGTCAGCCCCTTTATGTAGTGTTAACCAAGACAATGATGATCGTTACACCTTTGGTGAGGGTTGTCCCTTACCCGATATATCTATAGTGTAGATTTTACTTTGTGTTCAGTTGGTAATCCTAATGCTTGATTAAAAATTCATATATAATAATGCCATGCATAGATATGCCCGTCCAATAGCATAATTATATCTCTCTTGATACAAGAAATAAGTTTAAGATACTCCTTGTATGAGTACAGTTGTTCCTCTATGATTATGCTAACCATGCAGGTTCCATGTGTATGGATATGAAATCTGGTAATATCCATGGCGATGGTATGATAGTGATATGTTGTGGAACATCAAGGGTTGTGATGAACCTAGTGATGTATGATGGGTGTTACCCATGGAATGGCAATGTGTGCGTTGATGATGGAATTGAGTCCATGTGATGTTGATCCATGAGATGGATCATGATGATTGGCAAGAGGCCAAGTGGTAATATGTAATGTTGGATCCTTGTGATGGATCATGTTGATTTTGATGGCTTTGAGAATAAGCAGTGACAGTGTGACACATGATAATGAGATCTATGTTGCTTACTTGTGTTATAGTTTACATGTTACATAACTTGGTTGAATCTTGCAATCCGCTTAAAATGCATTAATTAATTACAGATGAACCTTTCATGTAGTTTTCCCTGGCCATAGATCCATCACCGTCAGGAGTTTGGTGATGGTGAAACAGGTTCTCCTAAGGGTTAACCTGGAATGCATATTGTTGAATATGTGGGGTGCGCCTACACCCTAAGTAGTAGTGCATGTTTAGAGCACGGTTTCAGGCCCGTGGCTCAGTGTGGTTGGAGCATGGTGAACAGGCCCATGGCTCAGGATATGAGATAGAGCATGGTGAACAGGCCCATGGTTCAGTGATGATGGAGCATGGTGAACAGGTCCATGGCTCAGTTTTCTAGCGTCGATACATGTACTAAGGTGGGCTAGGAAGAGGGTAGCCTGATCCTGTGTGGCTGAGGCCACTTAAGAAAGTGAGTGTGGTCTTGCTTGTTGGTTCTTGTGCACTGACCACAAGGGAAGTGAGGTCGTGGAATCTGACTCTCCCATTGACCTTGTATGGCAATCGATTGCGACCAAGCAGTGGTTAGTTTGGATCTAAGTGGTACAACTCACTTCCTCAGGGCATAATAAATTGTAATCCAGCTGAATAGTATATTTTCTTAGGGAAAAACATGAAACATTGGTTGAGGCCTTGCTTGTATAAGTTGCTCTAGTTATATCTTGAAAGTTAATTATGTGTTCCTCATATCTTATGATAAGTTCTTATATAACTCATCTTGTCAATCATGTTCCATAAGAAATACCTGGTGATATACCCCCCGGATATCTTGGTAAGATATTATAACAAGTTAGTTCTGCTCAATATGCTACTCATATACGATCTGCTTATATCAGTTACCTATTTTATCTGCTATTGCTCCCTTTTGAGGTTTTATAGTTTCGGTGGGGTTATGTTTCTCGCTGGGACTGTGTGTCTCACCCCGTTGGTTTAAAACCTTTTTAGGTGATCGAGCTAGATGTGGTGGTGGTTGTGAGGTTGCGGCTGAGCAGCAGGAAGAACAATAGAAAACAAGGTTGGATATGATGTTACTATTGTGGGATGTTTTGTAGTAGAGTCCTAGAGTCATCCCTTTACTCTTAGCTCCTTGTAGGTGTTTTGACGAGGTTTCATGATGTATAGTTGATTTTTTTAAAAAAAAAATTGGCCATTCTATTCATCCCGTGGCCTGGGTTCGATCCTGGGACCTCTCACTAACAACTCGAGTGTCTAACCATCTTGGTGTCTTCTGTTAGACTCTTGTGCCATGTGATGTGGCCTGTTCTGTATTTAAACAGTTGGTGAACTCTTGTGCTTATGGGACAGCTAGATCCTATGAGATGTGGACATGTATCAAGTTTATGTATATTTATATAACATGTTTCCTCACAAGATGTGGATCTGGATGTAATAGTTCCTTTCTTATCTTCTTTCCGCAATTGGTTTTAATTAACCCATGTTTTTGGTAATACAATGTTTATGAAGGTTTCATACATTTTTGTGTGGCATTTTGTTGTTTGTGTGATTGCGGGATGTTACATGATAGGTTGGTATCAGAGCTCTAGGTTCGCTGAGTCTACAGGGATCTAGGACTAGGTTTGTGTCTGTTCTTGTGATTTTTCCAGATTTTCTCATAATAACCTTCTGTCCCCAGCAGAAGATAAAGCTAAAACATGTTTGGAAATCACAAAGAACATGTTATTGAGAGCAGTGACATTGCATCAGTTGATGGAGCGAGTATGCAGGCACATGAGGATCACATGCCTGAGGTCCCCCAAATCGACCCAGCCATTCTTGAGAATCCTATCTACCAACACCTTATGGGACAAGTAATGGCTATAATGAATCTCATGGTGGAAAGATTGCTAGTGCCTCCGCAAAGACCACAAGCTCCCCATGGTGAATCTTCTAGTATTGGGAAGACCTTTGAGCGGTTTAGCCGAGTCGGAGCTTCGGATTATGCTGGTACGGCTGATCCAACGGATGTTGATTTGTGGCTGACAGGTCTTGAGAAGGCCTTCTAGATCCTCAACATCCCTGAAGCAGACAAAGTCAAGCACGTTGTCTACCTTCTGAAGGGTAGTGATGGCCACTGGTGGGCCATCAAGGAATAGAAGCGACACGGTGAGGTGATCTGTTGGGACGTCTTCTGACGGGAGTTTGTGATTCGATATTTCCCAAAGACCTATCTGGATGAGAAGATTAGTCAGTTTGAGCGTCTGCACCAAGGTTCTCTGAGCATCACCGAGTATGAAGCCAAGTTTATGGACCTGCTGAGGTTTTGTCCTCACATGGCAGTGACAGATGATGAGAGAATCAGACGGTTTGAGAAAGGTCTGAGTGCGGAGCTGACGACACCTACTAGTGCTTTAGAAAATTGAGAGCGGTTTGCCACGTTTGTGGAGCCTATTCAAAGGATTGAACGGTCAGTCAAGGAGAAGAGAGAGACCATGTCCAAGAAAAAGCCTGCTCAGTTCTAGAAGAAAAGTTTTGATGGCTTCAAGAAGTCGAGGTTTTCTGCACCATCTGTGATACAGGGTTCGAGTGCACCGTCAAAGTGGTCTCCGAGTGAGGGAAAAGGGCATGGTTTTTCACCATCCAGAGCCTACAGTACAGTTTCAGTGGCAGTGACAGGACCATCTAGGCCACAGCCGAGGGACTCGTCGTGCTTTCTCTGTGGACAGGTCGGGCATATCAGGTGGAATTGCCCAAGGAGAGACGTCGACGCAACAACTGAGACAGAGTCAACAAGGGTCAAATAGACAGCAATCCAGTGGTAACAGAGGGTGAGGGTGCAATCAAGCATCACAAGCAAGATCATATTCTCAAAGAAGAAGAGGGTGTGGACGAAAGCAGGCAATGACTCGATTCTATGCTATGAGTCAGCCGGAGGCGATAGTCAACCCGTGAGTAGTTGCAGGTTAGATGGAGTTATTTCATTCTGATTTGTCTTCTTCTTGCTTTGTATCTGTTCTGGTTGAACTGAGTGCTACACACTCTTTTATTGCTCGTAGTATGCTTGATATATGTCTTTTACCTATTAGCTATAAGAAAGATAGCTTGTTGTTAGAAACCCCTCTTGATGGTTCCTTGATTCTTCGAGAAGTGTGTCCATCTTGTGTTCTATCTTTTTGGGACGCAACATACAAGTGGATCTCCTACCACTTGATATGCATGGATTCGATGTAATCCTTGGGATGGATACCCTAGAGAGGTATAAGGTTGTGCTGGACTGTGGTTCCAAGAAAGCAGTGTTTGTTGATGATGGTGAGAAGTGGATCTTCCAGGGAGATAGGAATATTCTTCCGACATGTTTGGTATCGGCTATGGTGGCAGAAAAGTTGTTGCGGCAAGGTTGTAGAGCGTTCTTAGTTCATGTTGTGGATACCGAGGCAAAACATATGAGTCTTCAGGACGTGACAGTTGTCAGAGAGTTTGAGGATGTGTTTCCCGATGAGTTTCCCGGTGTTCCCCCACCTCGAGAGATTGATTTTGAAATCAATCTAGTACCAGGAACACAATCAGTTGCTCAAACACCGTACATGATGGCTCCAGCTAAGATGGCAGAACTGAAAAAGCAGTTACAAAAGTTACTGGATAAAGGTTTCATCAGACTGAGCACATCGTCGTGGGGGTGCTCCAGTTCTGTTTGTGAAGAAGAAGGATAGATTGATGCGTCTGTGCATAGATTAGTGGCAGTTGAACAAAGTTACGATCAAGAATAAGTATCATTTGCCTAGGATAGATGATCTATTTGATCAGTTGGGTGGTGCTACAGAATTCTCGAAGATCGATCTATAGTATGGATATCATCAACTAAGGATCAAGGATGATGACATACTGAAGTCAGCTTTTAAGACAAGGTATGGTCACTTTGAGTTTGTGGTTATTCCATTCGGGCAGACCAATGCACCTGCTACTTTCATGGACCTGATGAATAGGGTGTTCTGTCCATTTTTAGATCAGCTTGTTGTGGTTTTCATAGATGACATCTTGATCTAAAGTCAGGATAGTCAACAACATGAACAACATCTTTGACAAGCATTGACTCTCCTTCGCCAGCACCAGTTGTATGCCAAGTTCAACAAGTGTGAGTTCTGGCTGAAGGAAGTGACTTTCTTGGGACATGTGATATCGGCAGAAGGAGTCAGAGTGGACCCCAAGAAGGTGGATTAATTTGCAGAGTGGGAGCAACCAAAGACGCCGACTGAAGTTCGTAGTTTTCTGGGTTTAGCAGGATACTACCAGAGGTTTATAAAGGACTTCAGTGTAATCGCATTGCCATTGATGAAGCTGACCAGGAAAGATGTACCTCTCGTTTGGGATGATCGTTATCAGCAAGCTTTTTAGAGCTTGAAGGAGAAGCTGACTAGTGCTCCAGTGTTGGTGCTGCCAGAACCTGGGAAAGGCTATGTTGTTTTCTGTGATGCTTCCAAGAAAGGTTTAGGATGTGAGAAGATGCAGGAAGATCATGTGGTTTCTTTTGCTTCGTGACAACTTAAGAAACATGAGGAGAGTTATCTGATACATGATTTGGAGCTAGAAGTGGTGGTCCATGCATTAAAGATTTGGAGACGTTATCTTTATGGGGAGGTGTGTCAGATCTTTACAAATCATAAGAACTTGAAGTATATCTTCTCACAGAGTGAGCTGAACATGCGACATCATCACTAGATGGAGCTGATCAGTGATTATGATTGCACCATAGAGTATCATCCCGGTAAGGTGAATGTGGTAGCTGATGTGCTTAGCAGGAAGTCTTCTTTTCTTTCTATGAAGAAGGCACAGTTGAGTTCATTGATATACCATAGGCGGGATATGTTAATCTCTTTACGACAGATGAATGTACAGTTGGAAGTATCTTTGTTGGCAAGACTGTTGGCACAGATGCAAGTAAAGCCTACGTTGAGGCAGCAGATCAAAGAAGCACAGCAGGCAGATGCTACAATTCAGTTGATCAGATCAAAGTTTGGCAGTGAGAAGTGTGATGGCTTCCATGAGTCTGAGAATGGACTAGTTTGTTATCATAACAAGATGATGGTTCCCTATGTAGATGATCTGAGTAAGTTAGTGCTCGAGGTAGCACACACATCAATGTATGCTATGCATCCAGGTGTCACCAAGATGTATCACAATCTGAAGGATCTGTATTGGTGGCTTGGATTCAAGAGAGATGTGGCCAATCTTGTGGCTAGGTGTGCGGTATGCCAGCAGGTTAAGGCTGAGCATCAGAAGCTGTCGGGTACATTGCAACCCATGCCAATATCATAGTGGAAATAGGATCATGTAACCATGGATTTCGTAGTTGGTCTTCCAAGGACAGCTAGGAATCATGATTCCATTTGGGTGATAGTGGACAGGTTGACGAAGTCTACCCATTTCATACCTGTGAAAATGACATATACAGTAGAGAAGCTTGCTCAAGTGAATGTGGATGAGATAGTGTGTTTGCACAGTGTGCTAGTAACGATAGTCTCTGATAGAGGTCCTCAGTTCACGAGTCTTTTTTGGGAACAGTTGCACAAAGCGTTGGGAACACAGTTGAGGTTTAGTACCGTTTTCCATCCGTAGATAGATGGACAGTCTGAAAGGACTATTCAGACTTTGGAGAATCTTCTCAGAGCTTGTGTCTTGCAGTTCCTAGGCAGTTGGGACATGCTTCTCAGTTTGATAGAGTTCACCTACAATAACAGTTACCAATGGAGTATCAACATGGCACCTTATGAGGCTTTATATGGAAGGAAATGTAGATCTCCTCTATATTGGTATGAGTCTGGCGAGTATCAGCTTTTGGGTCCTGAGTTAGTGTAGCAAACAACAGAAAAGATCAAGGTAATACAACAACAGTTGAAAGCAGCACAAGATAGACAGAAGTCATATAGAGATAATTGTCGACAACCTCTGGAGTTCTAGGTGGGAGACAAGGTGTATCTCAAGGTCTCTCCATGGAAAGGCATGCTGAGGTTTGGCCGTAAAGGCAAGTTGACTCTCAGGTATATGGGACCATATCCAGTGATAGCACGTGTTGGCAAAGTGGCTTACGAGTTAGAGCTATCGCCATAGTTACACATGTTGCATCCATTGTTCCATGTCAGTATGCTAAAGAAAAGTCATCTGGGCACAGAGTAGTGATTCAGCCAGTTGAAGTTGAGCTTGATGAAGATATGACCTACGAGGAAGGTCTAATGTTGATCCTTGATCGAAGAGTGAAGAAGCTAAAGAGGAATGACCTGGTTCTTGTGAAGGTTCTTTGGCATCATCGTGGCATTGAGGAAGCCACGTGGGAGCTTGAGGAAGAGATGAGGAGGAAATATCCATCACTTTTCTCTTCGGATTTTGGGGATGAAATCCTTTTGTAGGGGTTTATGGCTTGTAAGGACCCTGACCTCAGTTTTGGGCTTACCCTGTTTGCCTTGCCTAAACCCTGTGTTTAGAGGCTTGCCTAATCACCTGAGTTGTGATTAGGGTTTGTTTGTGCTCTGTTGAGAGGTTGAGGTGCAACTTGCAAATTACCCAAGTCTAGGGTTGGTGTGCAAGTTTGTCACCTTGAGAGATACCTTCTCTCTCATTACATCCTGTAGGGTTGAAAGGATGGGTTGGGCTCTTTGCTTGAGTTTCTTTGGGCCTCCTTTGAGCTTGTTGAAGCTTAGGCTTGTTGTTGGGCTTTCTTGGGCCTTGTTTGAGCTAGGTGCCACCTCCTTGCTTGGTGTGTCGAGTAGTGGTGTATCGGTTAGGGAGATGTATCGGCCAAGGGTGCCGGTGGGTGTGACAAGTTGCCATGTTGGGCGACACACGCCCCTCCACCTAGCATCATTTGTGTCACCCCTTATGGACACTTGGTTCTTGTTTCTAGCAAGGTGGCAAAGGCGATGGACAAGTGTTCTTAGGGAGGACGACACCTTGGTTGTTCCTACCCTTTACCCTCTTCTATATATCTCTCTCTTTTCTCTTTCTTGGGATCTCTTTGCCCCTTAGCCGTTTGCTCTCCCATGCTGGCCGAGAATGAGAAGAAGGAGAGGAGGTGGCCGATATAGCTGCTATTGTTGCTGCTTTCTCCTTGGTGGTGGCCGATACACCCTGATGCTTTTCTTCTCTTGTTAGTGGCCAAAGCTTGGAGCTTGGAGTTGTGCTTAAGGTGGGCTACATAACTCCTAGCCCTAACTATACTACCTCTTTTACATGTTGCATTACTATGTTATCTTGATCAGCCTTACATATCTTTTTAGTAATGCTTCTTGTTTTAGTTGGTCATGTTGCTGCCCGATATGTTCCTTAGATCAGTTTGGCTGATATATGTTCCTCAGAATAGGTTGGGCGGTATGAATAGTTACCCTTGTGTTGGACGATCCTTTGGGTTGTAGAACCTCAAGAAATACCCCTCTCTTTTTTAGTTGAGAGGTGAGCTTAGGGTTTCTCATCCCAAATAGGTATGGTGGTGTGTCCATGAGGCAATACCCCTCTCTCTCTTTGGTTTGAGAGGTGCGCCTGTGGCCTAGATGTTTGGGCGATATGATGAGTTGGTTGGCTGATAGGGTGTTGTTCTACCCTGGCTTCCCAATATGCTTGAGGTTGTGTAAAACCCTTCTCACTTGGTTGTTGAGAGGTGAGTTGTAACATCCCAGGATTTGAGGCCTCGAATAACATGATCTTAAAAGGAATGATTGGGCTACCCATATCACCAAGGTGCACCTCCTTTTCTAGGAGCCCATTACTAAAGAACTCCATAGTTAAGCGTGCTCAGCTTGGAGTAGTACTAGGATGGGTGACCAGTTGGGAAGTTTATCCAGGCTTGCGTGTGCATGAGGAAAAAGTGTGCAATTAAAGCTAGTGGTGATCTGTGGGGCCAGTCGTCATTCCTAAAACTCTACTAGAGCCTTGGGCAGTGGGCCCAGGCATTACATGAGCCAACACTCTTGGTATCCTTGGGTGATATGGTGTGGATGGTTGAAGTGAGGTTGAGACCTTCTAACCCTAGTAACCTGATATGGTTGGTAGGTGTGGTGATCGATATCCCTTCCCTACCCTAGGGTTAGGGTTTGGACGATATGGTTGGTTGACACCTAGTTGGTCCCTTGGTCGAGATGTGTGTTCCAGAGGATTTGAGCTCTTGGGTATCATGGCCTTGCCTTGCATGATACCCATGATGGGTAGTGCTGCCCGATATCCCTCTCTTCCCTTGAGTTAGGGTTTGGGCGATACATTAGGTGGGTGCCTTGTTGATCCCTTGGATGCTATGGGGTTTGTGTTGGACGATAGGGTTGGTTGGTACCTTGCACGTCATCCTCCTGGATGGTGCTGCCCGACACTCTGTTGTGACGTGTTTCTCATGATGACATTAACCGTTATGGCACTTGATCTTTGCCTTGGGCGATAGAGTGGTGCATCAGGCATTGCACAACGTTGCTTGTCACGGCCTTGAGGCGTTGCCCAACATGGTGTGCTATGTTGCCTGCTGTGACGTGTTGCTAAAGGGTGTTTCCCGGAACGGTTTTGCCTGTCATGGGGTGATGCACATTGTGGTTCTTGCCCGGTATGTTGTTATGATGCTTTGGCGATATAGGTTGCTCGCTATGTTGCTACACGTTATAGCTTGCTAGGTTCCTTACCCGATATGGGTGTCAACCCGAGATACATGTTAACTGATATCCATGTTAGCCCCTTTATGTAGTGTTAACCACGACAATGATGATCGTTACACCTTTGGTGAGGGTTGTCCCTTACCCGATATATCTATAGTGAGGATTTTACTTTGTGTTCGGTTGGTAATCCTAATGCTTGATTAAAAAGTTATATATAATAATGCCATGCACAGATATGCCCATCCAATAGCATAATTATATCTCTCTTGATACAAGCAATAAGTTTAAGATACTCCTTGTATGAGTACAGTTGTTCCTCTATGATTATGCTAACCATGCAGGTTCCATGTGTATGGATATGAAATCAAGTAATAGCCATGGTGATGGTATGATAGTAATATGTTGTGGAACATCAAGGGTTGTGATGAACCCAGTGATGTATCATGGGTGTTACCCATGGAATGGCAATGTGTGCCTTGATGATGGAATTGAGTCCATGTGATGTTGATCCTTGAGATGGATCTTGATGATTGGAAACAGGCCAAGTGGTAACATGTAATGTTGGATCCTTGTGATGGATCAGGATGATTTTGATGGCTTTAAGAATAAGCAGTGAAAGTTTGACACATGATAATGAGATCTATGTTGCTTACTTGTGTTATAGTTTACATGTTACATAACTTGGTTAAATCTTGCAATCCGCTTAAAATGCATTAATTAATTACAGATGAACCTTTCATGTAGTTTGCCGTGGCCATAGATCCATCATCGTCAGGAGTTTGGTGATGGTGAAATAGGTTCTCCTAAGGGTTAACCTGGAACGCATATTGTTGAATATGTGGGGTGCACTTTTTCCCTAAGTAGTAGTGCATGTTTAGAGCACGGTTTCAGGCCCGTGGCTCAGTGTGGTTGGAGCATGGTGAACAAGTCCATTGCTCAGGATATGAGATAGAACATGGTGAATAGGCCCATGGCTCAGTGATGATGGAGCACAGTGAATAGGCTCGTGGATCGGTTTTCTAGCACCGATACATGTACCAAGGTGGGCTAGGAAGTGGGTAGCCTGATTCTGTGTGGCTGAGGCCACTTAGGCAAGAGACTGCGGTCCTGCTTATTGGTTCTTGTGCACTTACCACAAGGGAAGTGAGGTCGTGGAATCTAGATCTCCCATCGTCCTTGTATGGCAATCGATTGCGAACAAGCGGTGGTCGGTTTAGATCTAAGTGGTACAACTCACTTCCTCAGGGCATAATAAATTGTAATCCAGCTGAATAGTATATTTTCTTAGGGCAAAACACGAAACATTGGTTGATGCCTTGCTTGTATAAGTTGCTCTAGTTATATCTTGAAAGTTAATTATGTGTTCCTCATATCTTATGATAAGTTCTTATATAACTCATCTTGTCAATCATGTTACATAAGAAATATCTGATGATATACCCCCCGAATATCTTGGTAAGATGTTATAACAAGTTAGTTCTGCCCAGTATGCTGCTCATATATGATCTGCTTATATCAATTACCTATTTTATGTGTTAGAGCTCCCTTTTGAGGTTTTATAGTTTTGACGGGGGTTATGTTTCTCTCTGGGACTATGTGTCTCACCCTGTTGGTTTAAAACCTTTTTAGGTGATCGAGCTAGACGTGGTGTTGTTCGTGAGGTTGTAGCTGAGCAGCAGGAAGAATAGTAGAAAACAAGGTTGGATATGTTGTTGTTGTTGTGGGATGTTTTGTAGTAGAGTCCTAGAGTCATCCCTGTACTCTCAGGTCCTTGGTGGTGTTTTGATGATATTTCATGATGTCTAGTTGATGTAGCTTGTTAATCCTACTGTTGGCCTGATGTGGCCTGTTCTGTATTTAAATAGGTGGTGAACTCTTATGCTTATGGGACAATTAGATCCTATGAGATGTGGACATGTATCAAGTTTATGTATATTTATATAATATGTTTCCTCACAGGATGTGGATCTGGATGTAATAGTTCCTTTCTTATCTATTTTCCACAATTGGTTTTAATTAACCCGTGTTTTTGGTAATACAATGTTTATGACGGTCCCGCACGTTTTCGTGTGGCATTTTGTTGTTTGTGTGATAGCAGGATGTCACAATGGTGGTGCTTCCTTTGCCTTAGATTTAGCTACCAAGGTAGTTTTTACATTGGCTCTTTCTTCTTTTCACGCTAAACCTGCACTTATCCCTCCCACGTTGTCGTCATCCTCGGGGTTTGGAGGGCTCAATGAAGCTTGTGATGTCTAGGGGCACGCCACGTGCTTGCTCTTCTTCCTACGTCATTGGCTGTCAAACTCTTTGCATTCGACTTCCAGCTTCTGACGGTCTTCTTCCAAACGTTGGCGCTCCTGGTCAAGGCCATTTATCGCCGCCTCATAGCTACTTGTTAAGTGGTCTCTGTTAGCCCACATAGCGTCCCTTTCTCTCCTAAGGGCTGCCATTTCCTCCATGAGGGCCTTCAGTGTTCCCATCATTGCATTCTAGGTGTTTATCACCCCTTGCATGAACTGGGGTAGCACATATGTCCTCTCATTTAGTGATTGCACCTGCATGGTTAGCGTACACAGGGTGGACATTATGTTTGAATTAAATTTAGATGTTTGATGCATGTGTTGCCACAGTGCATCAAACTTGTTACCCAGTATGTCTCTAAAGATTGTAGGGTGTCGTGGTTGTGACTCCACATATGTCGTGGATGCTTGTGGTTCCTTCGACTCGGGAGTTGGCAGTGTTGGGTTGGGCACTCTATGCTCTGAATGTCCCATCGTTTGAAGGATCACTTCTGGAATTACCATTTTGGGTACATCTTCAGAGTCCTTTCTTTGTTGGTGGGGGTCTTGTTTGTCCGTCGCTTGTTGTTCAATGACTGCTACCTCAAGGCATGGACTTTTTCTTATTGTATCGTCTGGGTTCACCTGGATGTCCTACTCTATTATTTCTATGAGGTTGGTATTCCTCACTCACAATTGTTTCAGTGGATATTAGAGGTGAGGTTGCCTTCAGAGCTATGGGCTCTTCTACCACTTCCTTCTTCTTCCTTATAAACAGCTTTTTCTTCTCCTCTGGATTCTTCTTCTCTATCTCTACATATTTTCCCTTATTGCCTTCTTTGTCAGCTGTCAGTGTCTTTTCTGTGATATTGCTGATGGCCCCTGAGTACATCTTGTCGATGTCTTCTTGGGTGGGAAGCAGCTTGTGGGTGTCATAATACACCATCTCTAGGAGGGGAAGAAGTTTCTTTGAGTAGCTCTGCTTATAGTACAACTTATCTCCTTTCTGTGCCAAGATGTCCGCATTGATGAGGGACTTGATGTCGATCTTTGTATGTCCCTCTATTGCTTTATATTTCATCAACACTTCTGCACCAATAAAATGGTTGGCTATCTTTGTTATCTGGCCTCCCATGTAGAACTCCTAGTTCCGCTTGGACTCCCCTCCCACAACTACTGACAGCCTTTCAATTATTATTTTCCCTATGTTCACATGCTTTCTTTTCAGCATTTACCATGTCATGAAGAGGTCTCCCTTTGTTACTCCCCCTGTCTCGGACCTCATATATATTGTATTAACAATTATCTTTTGTATCACCCTGATAAGCATGAGGTGATCAGGTAAGCTTTGGAGTTATTGGAGTTATATTCATCTTCTCCTATTAGGTCTTCCCACACCTTGTGGCTATCATATCCGATGGTCTCCTTCTATCTCATGGTGGTGGATAAGGCTTGGGCTTCTATTGTTGTCTTCATGAAGATAGTATTCAACATTGCTTCTGTGATTGTGTGAGACTTTCCCCCTAGTCTCACCTCCATCTTGTAGTCTCCGCCACCCTTTTTGTGTTCTTTTTCATCTACTGGGCGCTTCTCCATTGAAGATAAGAATTTAGCTATCAACTACTTCAAGGATGGGGCTTTCGAGGTGCATAGGGTGCATAGATTTGCACCCTCTAAGAGTATGATGACCCTATCATAGACTCCCATCCTTTTGAAGTCGTCTATGTCCAGGTACCTCATGGGCATGAAGATCTTGATCTTTGACATCCAGTCATATTGTGGCTTGTGTACAGTGTTCCTTGGTATAAATGGGGGCCCTCTCTACTCTAGGGTTGCCTTCTCAGTATCTTCTCCCTCCTTGTGGGTCGTCTCTGTCTCTTGCCCTTTTGTCTTTTTAACAGCTATCACCTTTACCTTTTTGCTAATTTGTGCTACCTTGGGCTCATCCTTCCTCTTGCCCAGACTTCTTAGCTTAGACTCTGTGGGATGGTATTCTGAGGTTTCTATCTGTGTCGCACTTTGTGAAGGCTCTGACTCTTCTGGTGTCTAGTGACCCAGAATGTTCTGATATTGTTCCATCCGTAGCTGTAACTGTAACCTCCTGGCTAGTGGCAGGCTTGTATTGGTCTCCAAGGCTTTTGCTAGCATCTCTACAATCATCTCTACCTCTTTCAATGAGGTTGCCTTCTTTTCCAGTGAGTCGTTAGTTGGAGCAGACATCTTGAAAATTTTCAAATTGATTTTATAATTAATATATCTTTCAATTTATTAGTGATTTTATTTAACTTCTCTCATACATGTTGTATATTTTTAGATATTCCCTTGAGACTGCGACTTGCAAAATTACTTACGAAGAGAAAAACACCATGACCGCGGTCCATGTTGATGAAAATGAAGCGATCACGGTCAAAAGGAAACAACAAATGGAGACCACGACTCGAGGTCTCCACCGCAAACTACGGTTACAATTACTCGATTTTCAGTTTGTTCATGAGAATCGTGACCCATGGATGAAAACTCGATACCGTGATCCGCAGTCAAGGTTCTTGCACCGCGACCGCAAAGTTGGGGTTTAGACCTGTTCCATTGGGAATGAGGGTTGGGCAGAGGGTCGATACTTTGATTGGAAGATTGTTGAAGGTAGTTGAAATGTCGATGCCTTGAGATTGAAATTCTCTCGAAAACACTACCCTAGGGTGGACAGGGGCATCGCAAACACAATCAGCATGAGGGGGATGAAGAAGACGATCGACAAAGCATTTGATGTCACGACAGAGCTCGGATTAGAAGAAGGGGTAAAGGCATGCCAAAATGACGAGTGAAAGAGCAAACCAGGTTCGACGATGGTTACAACAGTGGGCGATGAATTAGAAAACTAGAAAAGGTGTTTAGAAGATTACCTTGGTGGCAGAAAAGTCAGTGAAACATGGGGGGTGAATTGCTAGTTGCGGCGACAATTTGAGTTTCTACTACGGTGGCAGAGCGAGCTCGATCGGAGTCAGCATCATTGGTGAGAGCACTGGCGATTCATTCTTCTTTTCGAGAAAACTGAGATTTTAGGTGAGGGGAACATTGTTCCAAGGGTTTACAAATTTATATAGGAGAGACACTGTGACTCGTGGTGCAAACAAGGACCGCGATCGTGGTCGGTTCTCTCTATAGTATGTACCTCAGGTCGTGGCCAGGGTCAGTCTAGGACAATCACTGTGGTTGCGGTGCATCTCCTCGCATTGAGCAAGGTTAACACCTTGACCACAGGTCGCACCGTGACGCGGTCATGACCGCAACCTATGATCCACCCAAACCAACTCAACACTTAAACTAAAACATATACTTGATCCTTCAAACAAACCATCTTTCTTTCAAAGAAAACATAAGATATATACATTCTTACAAGAAAAGGGGAAATTAACAATATAAAGAGTAGGAAAAACCAAAAGTTCAAAATAGAGAAAAAACATAAACTCAAGAAATCAACAAAAAATTGGGTTGCCTCCCAAGAAGCACTTGTTTGGAATCTCTAGCTCGACTTCCTAATCATTCACTTTTCCACTTCCTCAACTGACTGTGGTGTCTCCTCATTCTTTTCCTTTCCTAGATGGCTGGGTTCCTCCAAACTAATTTCTAACTTTCTTACAAAGGCTCCATCTTCATAGAATCTCTTTACCCTATGTCCATTAATCTTGAAAGTGCCCATCTTTTCTCCTAAAATTTCTATCTTTTTTATCGGTATATCTTTACTACAGAGAAAGGACTTGACCACCTCGTTCTTATTTTTCCTAGAAATAGTCTGATGCTCGAGTTAAATAGGAGGACTTTATCCCTTTCATGAACATCCTTGCTTTTTCAAGTGGGCATCATGCCAGACTTTAGTTCTTTGTGTATAAATTCTCGCATTTTCATAGGCATGCAGTCTCAGTTCCTCAAGCTCCTGGAGCTATAGAAATCTTTTTTGGTCTACTTTATCAAGGTCCATATTCCAAAATTTGATGGCACATAGAGCTTTGTGTTCAAGCTCAAGCAGTAATGCTAGAATGTTGTGGGTGCATTGCATAATTGGAATGGCATTCTTCTTAATGCTTATGTGCCATAGATGAACGTGAATGTCATTTTTTCCTGGTCATCTGAGTGAATGGGGACCTGATAAAAACCTAAATAACCATCCAAAGAGCAAAAATAGTCATGATGAGCCAGCCTTTCTAACACTTGGCCGATGAATGGCAGGGGAAGTGATCCTTCCTTGTGGTGGCATTCATTTTCCTATAATGTATGCACATTTGTGACCTTGTAACGACTCTAGTAGCGACTTCATCACCATTCTCTCCCTTTACTATTGTCATTCTTCCTTTCTTAGGTACGGTGTGAATAGGACTCGCCCAATTACTATCACTAATCGGGTAGATAATTTTGGCGTCTCGCAGTTTTAGGATTTCCTTCTTCACAACTTCTTTCAACATTTGGTTTAGCTTTCTCTAGGGATGAACTAGCGGCTTAGTAGATTCTTCCAAATGTATTATGTGCATGCAGAGAGCTGGGTTAAGTCCTTTGATGTCCTCTATAGAATATCCTATCTCCTTTATATGTTTTTTAGCTCCTTTAGTAGTCTTTCTACTTGTTCTTCTATCAGGCTTGCATTCACAATAATAGGGTTCCTCTCCTCATGGTCTAGAAACTCATACTTTAGCCCTTCTGGAAGTGGTTTCAATTCGGGCTTCGACTTAGGTGCCTCTTGCTCTTTGGGAGACTCTTTGAGTGAAGCATACTTAATTGTTTCGATAATTTCTTCTTCATCACTGAAGTCTCCTTCGTCCTGATTTAGATAATCTACGATTTCAACCACCTCAGGGTCTTCTACGGTTGGATTAGGTTGTTTAAGGCCTACATCAGGGGATCCTCAATTGCCTTTTCTTCTTGCACTTCCTCACAATATTGGTTGTAACTATCCATAAAGTAGACCATTTTGAAAAGAGATGGTCCCTTCATGGCATCTTGAACTTGGAAGTCTATGTGGTCATTGCCCACGCGTAGGGTAATAATTCCCTCTACGACATCTATCAATGCTATTCCAATTGCCAAGAATGGTCTCCCAAATATCATTGAGCACTTTGGGTCTTCAACTGTGTCACTTACCATGATATTGTAGGGAATAAAGAATCTTCCGATGCGAATGGGTATGTTTTCGACTATTCCCACAGGTCGTTTGAAAGTGTGATCAGCCAATTCAATCATCATGTTTTTTTAGCCATATCCGTCAGCCCAAATCTTTGGGCTAGACTCAAAGGCATAAAACTGATGCTTGCTCCCAAATTCGCCAAACCTTTTCTCTGTACATTGTCCCCAACACCAAACGGTATATTGAATGCTTCAAGGTCCTTCTTCTTTGTTGGAAGTTCTTCCTAGATGAAAGCACTTGACATATTAGCTAACAGAACTGTCTTGATATGGCCCCCTCTCCTCCTTTTGGTGATGATATTTTTGAAGAACTTGGCATAGGTCGGCATCCCCTCTATAGCATCTAGGAACAGAACGGCCAAATGTAGTTTATTTACCGCTTCCATGAACTTCTCATATCTTTTCTTTAGGTTTGCTTTAATGAAATTATATGGAAATGGGACTCTCGGTGCATATGGACTCTTCTTCATGAAAATCTCCTCGACAACATTAGGTTTTCTAACTTCTTCACCTCTCTTATTGCTTTCTTCCACTTTTTCTTTATCAATAGATTTTTTAGTAGCAACCTCCTTCTCATGCAGTTGTTCATCATCTCCCCTTTCCTCATCATTGCTTCTAGTTCTTGAGTTATTTGACATCCTCTCAGATCAGAGGGTAGCCATCTTTGGAGTTTTGTGTTTGATGGAATTTTCCCAGAAGGATTCTTTACCAGCTCTGCTAATTGTGCCAAATGTTGGTCAATTTGATGTTGATGGGTCTGAATTGTCAGCCATTTGAACTTGCATAGTGGTCAAAACTCCAGAGTTAGAAAGAGTGCTTTGAGCTAACTGGTCCTTCACCGTAACTTGCCTTTTAGCAAAATCAAATAGCTGGGTGACTAAATCTAGTTGTTTGTTATCTATTCCCTATCCTGACCCTTGGTTTTGGTTTTTCCCTTGACTCAGTCCTGTGCTTTGATGGTTTAGAGTCTTACTTTGACCCTGGTAGTTGTTCTTATTTGTTTGATAGTTTGTTGTCCGTGTATATTGGGTCTATCCGCTTCTCTTTTCAAACCATGGGGGAGGTTTTTGTGAGTTGTTCAGTTGGTGTGAATTCTCGGTTGCATATTTGTTTTTGTAACTGAAATTGGGGTGGTCTGGCCTCTTGAAGTTGGTGTACGAAACATTCTACATCTCTTCTTCACTTTCTCTTTCATCACTTTCCTCGGGCCTAGTGTAGATATAGTTATCAACCCCACTTCCTCCTTCTCCACATGTGACACACTTCATGACCTTCTCGATATGCTTCTTACCATTAGCTCTAGTATCTTTTAGCTGCTTCACATCAGTTGCTATATTCTAAATCTGCTCCGTTATGGTCTCTAAAGCCTTGTCTTTCAGTCCTCATACCCTTCCTTCCTAGTTGACCCTATGTCGTTCCTGTCATAGTCTATTCCTCCTTGTAGTGCAGCCATGTTTTCTGTTATCTTCATGGCTCTACTTGGCTTCTTCCCAAGGAAATCACTGCCAGCGGCTGTATTTAATGAAGTCTTTCAGTAGGAGTTAGCCCATTATAGAAAGTGGTCACAAGGAACCCCTTATGATAATTGTGGGGTGGACAATCTCTTTAGTATTCTTGGAAACATTCCCATGCTTTGTGCAAGTTCTCTCCTAACTTCTGTGCAAAAGAAGTGATCTTTTGCATGTTGTGGATGGTCCTCTCTGTAGGATAAAACTTAGTAAGGAAAGCATCTTCCAAAGGTATCCATCCATCTATAGATTGGTGAGGGAGAATGAGGTACCAAGATAAAGCTTTGTCTTTTAAAGAGAAGTTGAAGCCTTTATAGTATATCACCTCTTGTGGGACTCCCCTCATCTTGATGGTATCACAAATATTTTTAAATGCATCAAGATGATGGTATGGTTTTCACTCCTCGAATTCCCGTGAAAAGGTTTATTCTAGATCATTAAGATGACAGCTGGTTTTAACTCAAAATTTGTTGCGTTGAAGTGTGGTATGACGATCGGGCATCTAGACTCATTGGCCCTTGTTGCTGCCAGTTCTCTAAGAGTCTTCCCTTCTTCATCATCCTCGTTGTCACTATCTCGACCATCATGTTGTTTCTCGTTGTCATGATGGTTGCGGTGGTGCCTTCTTTGACATATGTAGTGTCGTTCTTCGTTGCACTGATCTTCTTTGTGATGATCTTCATCATGATGATCATCATCACAGCGATCTTCATCCCTACATTCTTCTTCACCCTGATGACTGTCATTTTAACGACCATCTCTATCTTCGTCTGAACGTGGTGGTGGTGGAGGGTCATGTTGAACACTTGCATTCCGCTCATCTCCAGTGAGAGTATCGTCCACACGAGGCGGCATGGTGACTTGAGGTTAATGAGCAAAGTCAAACAAGTCTGCTTCCTCTAGGGTGCCTGAATAGACTACACATTCGAGTTAGTAAACTGGACGTGTTAAAACGAACTATTCCACACAAGCATAGGGTAGCAGACTTAAAGTAATGGTGTGGTCAAGCTTATTACTAAGCTTGAGGCATGGGAGTATAGTGAGTGGACTCAAGTTCTTAACAGTTTCGGTTTGCCTTGTCCCTGACAACCACACCAAAAAGTTGATCGGCCTAAATCACACATCCAAAAAGGAGCGGATCTAGAGTAGTTGGACTTTTTAGAAAGTAACCCGACACTTAAGCCCTTACAACTATTATATGGGATCTAATGTAGTAATCGGGGTTGAACCATAGGGACATGGTTAGCCGGTGTTAAGCAAACAAGGTCTCACACTCATATACTCTGGATAATAGGTGGTAAAAAGGGTGTTCCCAAGGAATGATGGTACTCAAACCAAAGTAAAGCAAATAAAATGGAGATAAGAAGAACAAAACATAATAAAAGAAGATGTAAATGAAGATATGGAGGGAAACTTGGATTGCGTTTCACTTACTAAGACTTCTCACCAACATGCAACATCATCTCTCCCTCTCATACACTCCTATCAAGATTACAAGCAATCATACATGGTGTCTATTCCCTTCTCTCTCGATATAACGATAGATCTAAGTCTAAGGGTAGCCTCTCTCTTGAGATGACTACACAAAAACCACATAACAGAACGTATGATTCCAAGCTTTAGCATTACAACATTCTCATGCATTCGTACTACTCCATAACATAAGATAAAAGTGATATTACTCACTCAAGATATCAAAAATCAAACATTACAAGATGGTAGCTAAGCATACAAGTGAAGCATTAAAACCGGTGCATGGAGATAATCTTAACAAGAGTATATATATTCGAAAATGTAGAGACAATATACATGTTGGGAGAGCCTTAGCGGATACTCCCAACCCAAGTTAAGATGTTTAGCCACACATGTTTACGGGCAGCATAACAGCATTACAAGTAGATAGATACATCAAGTTCCATGAAGTGAGGAGGGAAGTACAATGAGATGGAAGTGATAGATCTAGATCGAGAGAGGTGAATGTGATACAACTTAGTACTTCTTCAGATCTAGATCCAGAAGGTCGATGGCACGGACAGTCTTCTTCTCTCGAAGAAGATGGAGCCTTTCGTCTTCTCTCTCATCATCTTCCACCTTTGGAGATCCAAGACTGATTGGATGGATGGGTGGAGGTGAGTCTAGAAAATGGTAGCACTTCATGATACTATCAGATCTTATCTATAATGCGATCATTTGATAGGATGGGTAGGTGGCCTTTTATTGGAACACTCCACCGACTTAGCCCCTCGACCGCGATCAAGGTCTGGCCTTGGGTGAAGCTCGATTGCGGTCAAGGATTCATTGCCATTCTTTCCTCGATCAAGGACGGTTGAACCCCTTCCTCAGTCGTGGTCTAGTTGTTGCATTCTTGGCTGAGGATCACGGTCAAGATCAACTTAGCAACTCCCCCTCAGTCGCGGTCTAGTTGGCCATCTTCTCGATCACGTCCTAGTTGTTGTGACCTTCTGTAAGGGTCGCAGATGAGGTCGGGTGCACCTTACTTTGAAAAAGTCAAGGATGCGGTCTTCACATTGGTCGCGGTCCCCGTGTCAATCGCGGTCTCCATGTTGATCGCGGTCGTGAAGGGCTTGAGTGTGAATTGACCATGAGCATAAGGTATTGGGGTAAAATTGGAGACTATGACCATGGTGAGATGGTCCTTGATAGATGAATGAGTCACGGTGGAGGTGATGACCGCGACTTGGGCTAGATATGTGCCTGAAATCAAGGGGAAAATGTGTAAGTGAAGTATTTGACATAAGATGCTAAAATATTGGGGAAAGTTAGCAAAACATATGCTAGGGAAGGTATAAAATGTATGCAAAAAGTGCTTAAAATAAAGTGTTATCACCCTATTTTAGGCATATTTAGTATACATTGTTATGCATGCAAAAGTCTACCATTTATTTTTGAAATTGTGATTGGTTAACATGGCAAGATAATTCATTCTTCATGCTTGTACTCTAAAATTTGATATGTCTCATTTCTCTCATTATATTCTTTCGAACTTCTCTATTTGCAAATAGCCCCCTTTTTATGGGGACTGCTATTTTTGTACTTTAACCCAATATAATGCCCAAAATGTTTATTATATGTACATACTCATCCTTTGCTGACCTTTACTTAGTTCCTATATTTTGGGTGATGTTCCCTTCCACCCAGGTGTAGGGTTATTAAAAGAAAAATATGCATGAAGGTTGTATATGTGGTATATGACCTAAGGATAGCTTGGAATGGCCAGATTGCCCTCTACAATGAGTATTGCATGTTATTATATTTATTAGATTTATACCCTTTTTTACTTTGATATACCTCTTGTTATGGTGAGAAATAATTGTAAATGAACCATCATGTAACTTTGTAATAGTTTTATTTCTGATGTTTATTCATTATTTTGCTCTATTATATGCACCATATGAGAGAATGAATGAAATTCTTCCTTTCCTTATTTTTAGAGAATAGGATGGTTTTATTTCTCAACCTAGTAAAAAGTGGATCCCCTCCTGGTTCCCACTCTTATCAAAATGGTATCAAAGCCTAAGGAGTTGGTGACTTGACTGTTTCAAGTTATCATATATTTCTCTTTAATTAGGATCTTAGGTGACCCTTCGCATATAGTTGATGTACCTAATCTTGAGTAATGGAATATCAAACAAGGTTTCAATCCCTAGCTGATTTGGTGATTTCCATTTCCCAAACCATTATGTAGTTGGGATAAGTTTTTGGGAACCCAGGCTAGCCGTACACCCTTTATGAAGTATGAAATTACCTTACAAAGCGGTTGACTCTCGAGTCAGTAGAATCTATCTCCCCACCTTAGGGAAAGATAGTTCACAACTCAAATGTAGGCTGATATCAGCACTCATATATATAATTGACCCTAATTCTCACCCATACCCTTTCCTTGTTGTTTTGCTAGCATGTTATGAGTACGTCTAGTGGGAGGATTGAGCATGTATGAATGATAAATATAAAACTTTAACATAAGTTGTATAATGGTGATGATTAATACTAGGTGATGATTTGAATTAGCTATATTATGGTTTGGTGTTCCTTGCCTTTAACGTAGAGTATATACACATAGCTCTTCCCAAATCCATCTATCTACGGGCTAGATATCATCCTCATTGAGCTAGTTATTCCTTATACATGAGAACACGTCGATGAAAACTATAAGTTTTAGTAGATAACCTTAAGGGTTCATCTCTCTCACCTCCAATAGGATACATGGTTTATCTAGTTACTAAGATGAGTAGGCTGACTATATAGGTTACCTTACCTTGTGAAAACACTATGATCGTAAACCAGCTACTGATGGGAAACCCTAAATATCTTCCTATGACAGGGACAATCTTATGATTCCCTGAGGTTTTGAGATAAGGCAAAGTAAATTATTTAAGAGTGACATGGGGAATGATGGATATTGTGTCTTATGAGTTGGATATAAGTTGACTGTCAGTACTAATAAACCCTTCTCCCTCCTATTCTTATGTGTTAGATCAGTTGTATGCCCTTTTAGGTGTTGCAGAGTTAGACCCTATTTTCTTTGGAATGAAGTGATAGGGCATATGTTGTATTGTGGATGTGACTTGGTACTCGAATTGATTGTGGCACCAATTTTGCATCTTTATCGTAAGCCTTTCATCTCTAAACTTATTTTAATTATTGAGTTTTATTTAAAAATGGCTTTTAGATTTTATGGATGGCTTTTGTAACCAAGTCACCACCACAAGAAAGTTTGAGTAGTAGAGAAACTCTTTAGTGATGTATCCTTTGACTTCTAAAAATAAAGTGCAATTTTTTTCCAGTAGAGGGAGGAAGATTGACTGAAGAAACTATGGCATGAAAGGGATATATGATACCCCCTGAAACCCTAGGCCTAAGTCTCACATAATGAGTTTTGTATACACATCATACCTAGTGGATACACATTTTTAGACCTCTAGATTATTATCTAAGTTGAAGATGAAACCTATTTAGGGGTGAACTCATCGATGCTTTATTCACTAGGAGTGTAAATTAACTTTAGGAATGATATAAATACATATTGGTAGAAATAATTAATATACTAGAAATGTTTTGGTAACATTGTCAAATGAATGTAGCCACCACATAACCAGGGTAAGTGGGTAGACCATTCCCACTTGATTGCCATAAAGGTTACTTAAAAAAGTATAGTGATAATATGATTGATTCCCAAAATCTTGAACATAAAGCCATATGCCCCCACACTACCTTAAGATGAATGGTATGGACAACCCTATTTTGAACACTAGTTTGGACACAATATGGATAGAAAACAATGAATGTGCATCTTTCCCTTATGATAAGGAGAAACAAGGGTGAAAAGGAATTAGGTATAACTTAGTTAAAATCTATGTAATTTAAAGTGCTCCCCAAAATAACGATGATTAGTTTAAGAAATTGCACATGATATGTCAAAATTCTTGAATATGAATGGTAAAACACGAGACTAATGAAAAACTAATCCTACACCTTAACTCTACTTGGTAGACTGCATATATTGATTTGGATATGAGACAACATGCTGACAATTTATAAACACAATTAACCCATGATAAAACCCTAAAACTAAAAGGAAAAGAAGACAGATATGCATGTTATTCCCTAATGGTTCTTGTACACCTAATCTTTAGTAAAATGACAATTAGAAAAGAAAATATTTGTAATTTGTTTATGGAAATAATGATAGTAGTTGTCGAGCGTTGTTCTTTCTAAACAAGATTTGTCCATCTATTTAAAAGTTGTATTATAATGGAAACCTAGGAAATCATGTTTATGAAGATTGATTATTCATGCATATATAATGTTGAAACCTTAGCTCATTATGGTAGATGAGAACATTAATAGGGTATCGTGTTTTCTACATTGGCAATGGACATAAATGACATGGGAGATAATGATGCACAACACTAGGTGACATATAAATGTATAGTTGGTTAGGAAGTATAAGTCAGTATGCCATGCTATAGGTTAATAGATTTTGGGGAAGAAATTCTAGTTATGTGTGGAGTGTTGTAACATACTCAATTCTAAGGATATAGGTCAATTCTCCCATCTTTTTGACCCCTATTCAATTATATTGATATCTAATTCCTTTTACACCAATTAAAAATACATGAGGAATAATCAAAGCCAAGTAGTATCACTAAGTTCATAAATACCATTCATAAATAACCATTATGCATTCATGATAGGACCTAATGTATGAATATATGTAAAAAGTAAGTATAACACTAGTCTGACAATATGAAATATTTCTAGGAGTATAAAATGAAATAAATAAACTCAATAATATTATCTTTGATGAGTAATTGAGATGAGTAGATTCATTAAATAAATTCTTGATACAAAAGTAATGAAATATAATATTAAACATCTACAAAATATAAAATTAAGGCCAGATTTAGATTCCTCACATCCTGATCAGCTAACACAACAGTTTTCATAACAATTGGACCTCATTTATCAATTCAACCAATTGTTTGAATGATTAGCTTTCATATACCTAATATATACATTTGTGCCGTTTTTGGATTTCCTTTTTCTTCTGTGTAATTCCCATGTATCCATCTCCTTGACTAGTCACACTCATAGTGCTAAAAGGACGACCACAAAACTAGGTAGTCAGTGCCTCTTCTCTGCTATTTCCCTCCCTTCTATTTCATTGATCTAGAACGGGTCTGGCCTTTCTCTATCCCTCTCATCTCAAGGAGTCTTCCTCTATCTATTTATTATCTCCATGTTCTTCCTCTCCTCTTTATCTATACAGTATCCTAGAAATCCTAGCTTCTATCCTTATGTCCATCTATCCTCCTTCTCCTTCTCCTTCTCTTCCTCTCATCCAACATCTATGTGTGAGCCTAAAACCTAGTCACCCTATATCTTTCTTTCCCAGTGCATTATTTACACTGGCAGCTCCACCACTCATATACCTTCATGAATAATAGGTACATTTATCACCCATCATGTCATTACACAGGGACTCAGCGAGCCTATCAATGACGATGGAACACATGCCTTTTATATGTACTAGTACCACCACCACTACAACATCCCTGACCTGAGTTAGGACTAACCCTATTTGTGTTTTCTAAGTAAGTTTCTTAGAACTTTAATATAATCCTCTAAGGAGTTTTGTTATCATGGGACACACTTATGTTTCAAGTTTGGTCCTGATTGAATGTTGTTTGAGCAATGTTCTCATGTTTTGGACCAAAATACAATTTACCCAAAATAAGGGGTTATATTGCAATTTGTCACATTTTGAACGCTCCCTAAGTGTTTTAGCATCATAAGAAAGATAATGATGCTAGGTGGTGGTTTGTGGAAAGCCTAAATTCCAAGTTTGAACTTGTTTGGATAATGCTAGTGCATTGTGTATCAATTTTGGTACAAATTGTATTTTACCCAAAATGTAGGGTTGATATGCAAATTACCACCTCTAGAGTGTCCCTTATCCATCCTAGTATCATATAGATGAGAGAGAAAGAAAGAGGCATCATGTTTGAATCATTTATGAGTGATGGTACTCTTGGTGATAAAAAGACCAAGAAAGGGTTGAATGTGAAACCCTAATTTGAACTTGTATCGGGTTGAAGAGTCCATATGGGAGTGCCTATCGACCAAGGAGCCATAGAGGGGATCCAATATCAGTTTTTGGACTCTTGTACTTGTCCATAATGGGAAAAGAACCTCAAGGAGGTGATCCATGATGAGTTAGATGCTCCTTGCAAAAGTTGTATCAGTTTGCATAATTTATGAGATAAAGATGAGATATCTTATCAAACAAGATAGATAATGGCCAAAATATCATCTCTACATTATCCTCAAGTGTTTTGCATGTCAAGATAAATATTATTGCATGCAAGGATAGGTGTCAACCATGCATGGACACGTGGCACTTAGTAGCTTTAAAATGATGACACCTCATATACACACTTTTTCATGATCCTCAAGTATATATACCCTTTCTTTCACCTATTAGTGGAATGTTTCGAAATATATCACCCCCTTTCTCATATATATCATGCGTAGAGTATTGGTATCATGAAAAGATGAAGTATTATCATGCATAGGGCCTTGGTATCGACTATAGAAAAGTGATATCACCCATTGCAAAGTGATATCAACCAAGTGAGGGATATCGACCATAAGTGAGGGATATCGGCCACAAGTGGTGAGGTATCGTGCAAAGGGTTGAGGAGCTCAAGTCTTGGACCTCTGAGAATCTCATCTTCAACCTTGGGAACGTGAAGCTTTGGAGCTTGAAGCTTTGAAGTTGCTCTTGAGGCGGGTTATATAACTTGAACTCAATTATGTTATTGTTTACCATCAATCTTGCCTTAGTTAAATGATTTACTTTGAATTCAAAATTTCATGCATAATTTATGAACCAATGAGCTCTATTAGTAACCTAGGACTGTTTTCCATGATCTATAATATTAATAACAAGATTCTAGAGGTTGATGATGATGAGATCATCATGGTACAACCCAATATTGGGTTGAAGCACCTCTAACCCGATATGGTGTTGAAGGATACTGTGACGTACTCAGATTTTCTAAAACTTAATCTAATGTGTGATGTCCAAATTGAAACCCTCACCTCAGTCAGAATCCCAATTTAAACTTCCCACACTAGGCTAAGAAGAAGAAAATCAAGGGAAGTCAGAAGGAAACATAGTATCACATGTACATGAACAATAATAAAACCATACAACATATGTTCACCATTCAACATATAATTACAACATGAATTGTTACAACATTTGATATTACACATTGAATAGTAAACTTACACATATACATGTACTACAATGAAACAACATGATCTTAAGACAACAGGTCCACCTATACATCAGCTCGCCACACAACTCTCAACTATCCTGGCTCTTCAAAAGCATATGCCACGACCTAAATAAAAGATTACATGTGGTACATGTCAGCACAATATTCAAGAATATTGTACTAATTACGCCAACATGTCATTTATATACCTCTCATAATATCTTGGCAATAAGATAAAACTAATACTTGGTAGTAACAGAAGAATATAACAAAAGCATACTTGAACAAGAAAGATGTATATTAACAAAAGAGAACACATATATTTTAAGCACATTTCCATCATATATCTCATACATCTGCCACCAAGGGCTTTTATGTTCTTAGGCCTTATGATCTACTACCAAAGAGTTTGAGACCATTTTACGTGTGATCTACTGCCAAAGAGTTTCAGATCTAACACATGTGATCTACTACCAAAGAGTTTGAGATCACTTCAATGCACTGTACTACCAAAGAGTTTAGTGGTATCATATGATGGATCTGATATCTTATGTTTCATGTGTTCATAGCCATAAGTATGGAAAATCAAGCAAGATATCATACAAGAACAATCATTTCATCCAATACCATATGCCAAGTATTTTACTACACATATAACACAAGCATATTGTATAATAAGCCAAGTAAGAGGTAATGGTGTACCTTGATCAAGAGACAAACCTAGTCATCACATATTCCTAATATCATCTATATCCTTGTCAACCCTAATTAAGACAAGGCCACATACTATCATCATATTCTCATCATCTTAACCCTAGTTATGTCCATTTTAGGGTTTGCTTACTCATTTGGATATGTGCACCATTACTTGCATTCATGCCTTAGAATTATCTTACTGATATCATTTTCCAAGTTATGGTTCATTATCTGAACATTAGGTTCCATATCCTTTTTGTGCACATATTAACCCTAGTTTATATACATTATTCAAATTAGGGTTACAACCCATGTATTAAGGGTCATCTTCATATAAAGAGGATTTTGTGCATCTCATTGATATAAAAGTTCCATATTAGCTTCCATTTACTGATATTAGGGTTTTCTATAAATTTCATCATTTATTGAACATGTATGTATTTATTGTATTTTATTTAGGGTTATTAGTCCCAATTAGCCATATTAAGCAAATTACATGATTTCTTGCATCAACATCATAATCACAAATATGATTATGGGTTCACTAACATTTTATCACAATTTTAGGCCATCATTTGATATTTATTACTCATGAAACAAGTATAACTCATCTTACATGATATCATTGACATGAAAGCGTTAAAAGGCTAATATTATGATTCCATATTGTTCTATGCATTTTTCTGAGAATTTCGGTACTTTACTTGTATTTTTCTGATCATCGAGCTAATTTCTATGATTTATCAAATATCTATGAATTAACTGAGATATTTACCTTTTGTGACCAGTGGCACGCCGCCACGAGGCAACTAGGGCATTGCTCAGTGTTCGGCCCGATCAGTCTAAGTGTTGAATCTGGTCTATTTCTACATCATCCTTCCTTGCGATTACGAGGTAACTTCCCTCTCCGTTTTCTCAATGCGGTCGCATGCTCTTTGTGCAACGGTGGCGGCTGCTCTGTCTCACAGCATTGCTGCCATGAGGAGGATCTCTTGTTAGGAAAATGTCTACACTTCCCTGGTGACCTGCTTCTGCCTCAAACATCTTCAGTGTCGCCATGCAATCCACAACCAAGAAACCTCCTCGTGTGCTTGAGAATGCCACCGCCAAGCAGCAGGTCTCCAGCAAGAGATCATCCATGATCTCCTGTGTTGCACTTGTGCTCCTCCTCATAGCCTTCCAATGAGGGATCTGCTCCTGGTGCCACTGTGGAACAGGGTGCCGGTCATCCCTAAATATCTTTGTTACTGCAAAATCTCCTCATAGATTGAGGTGTCGTCGCAAGCTGCAACTGCGGTAGAGCAAGGGGCAATAGGCCTCTAGGTATTGGTTATCCCGCCCACACACTAAGTAGCACAAGACGGCCTTAAGCAACCTGACTGTAGTGCCAAAGTGAATTGGAAAGAATTTTCCAGTCTCCAATCTTATCCTCCTCCTCTGGATACTTTCAGTAGTGTAGATGAGAGGGAAACTAGAGACTTGTTCTCCCTGGTCTCGTTACTCTGAGAGGCCTAAGAATGGTCAGATGAAAACTATAGACTTGGTGAAAGCAACTGCTTGTTCTTTTAGTTTCCTTCATCCACCCACAACCAAGATGTGGGATCCATGGAAGCCTTGCAGTCTTGTTCAATGTAACCGGTTGTGAGGAAGATGAAAATCTTGACCATCCAAATATAAATGAGGGCTCAGATCATACCATTGACTAGCATGATTCGTGGCACACTCTCATAGCAGGTGTATACTGCCCAATCACCATATTACATCTAAGCAAGAAGCCCCGCTGCTCCTCAACCTTAGCAACATATATGATATACATGTAAACATGGTCTCAAATATCAATTAATCAAACATACACATAAATTCATCATTTTCAATCCTAAATAACTTCTTTTAGGGATCTCCAAAGTTTATGAAATTTGAACCCTAGCACTATCATCATCATACGTATATTCCATTGACCTTTGGTTCCAAGACTCACCTATTTGCTCAGTCGAATAAATACTTCAAAAAGACATAAACTTAAGGATCTTCTTAATCATGATATAAATATCTTTCACCATCCAAACCATATCAAAGCACTTGTAACTTTTAAGATAACTCAACATGCATGGATTCACTCATGTCATTAGTTATTCAGAGATTCCAAAATTCCATTCCATCACATCCTATACACCTTAAAAGAAATTTCGTCCTCAAAATTAAGCCAAGAAAAACCAATCCATCACATCATATACATCTTAAAAGAAATTTCGTCCTCAAAATTAAGCCAAGAAAAACCACTCCATCACATCATATACATCTTAAAAGAAATTTCATCCACAAAATTAGGCCATCCGCTTACTTCAAGGAACTACATTCATTTCTAGGGAACTACTCTATGTGCAATGTGACCACAAAAACAAAGCTCCATGATCATATCCTAACCACTATTAGGAGGTTTTAAAACATCTAGGGTGAATCACCCCTTCATAAAGATTGAAACAAGGGTTTATAAACTCTGGTTGTGTCATGACATATCTCATATGTTAGAGTTGCATCCTTATCTTTACCCATGTTTTAGGGTTCTCACATCATATTACCATGTTCTAAAGGATTTAACTAAAATTAGCCCATTATATCAAGGTGTCCTCAACATTTTATTGATCTAATTGTTAGAACAGGTTCAACATTAACATATGCCCTTTTAAGAGGAAGTTAACTATAGTTAACCCACTTATCCATCTAGATCATATCAAGGCATCAAAATCGTTATGTTGTGCTAACTGTCAATCTATATTATTCATCTTTATTAAGCACTAAGATTATCACCTCATGTAACGTGATTCATTCATATGATCTTATTTCATTGCTCACAGTATATCACATTATCATCATAATTCATGTATACAATTAACCATTTATGCATTAATATCTATTAAACCATCTTTAAGTTTTCCATCATGTCATATCCACTATCACATCTCAGGATTGGATCACATATTATGATCAGATTTACATATATTATATAATGGTTGCGCTACACAAACTTATGTGAGTGGCTTATCAAACATATATCAAAACTATTTCTAGTCCAATTAAGGTTCTCCTGACCCATATCATGAGGGTAGTGTCATGCTTAGTCTCTTTAACCTAACTCAACTCTATGAGTATCTCATTTGTACAAACTATTTCTTCCCTCTCATTCTAGGGTTCTCAAGTATACCTCATTGACACTAGTGATTGCTTTACAAGCTCTAGCCAACATAAGCACAGATCCAAAACATGATATGATATCACCATAAAATATCTCTATCCATGATACACTATATATCATCTCTCTCTTACATGTACACCACTGGATTCCTAGAAGGAACCACCAACCTGATCATGAGGCTTCACAGAAACTAACATAGTTTTACCTCCTCCAGGGTCTTTGGACTCTCTCTCCCTCACCCAGATGATAGGTTCTCATATTTCTTATTCACGTATGCACATATAACTAGCCTATCTCCAACTCTAGGGTTTGGTCCTCCCAAGGATATCTAGGGTTCAACAAAACTATAGGAATCATGCATAAAGAAACTCATCTCAATTACTCAAAAGTATTCTATTTTAGGACATATTATATCACATATTACTCGTCATTCTCATATCTTGAAGTTTAGGTTATCTGACCTTCTCCCTCTAGGTCTCACTCTCTCTGGAGTTAACCCTATAACTAGTCCCAACACTAGAGATCCTCCTTTGTAAAAGGGATTGAGGCTCATACTGACTCACAACCTTATCTTTACTCAACTTATCTTAACTTAGAAAAGCACACATACTTGCATCATCAAAACTTATCTCAAATCCTCAAAATTGAACCTTAAGTCCCCAACGACAAACATTGATCATCATAAACCCTCTTATGTCATCAATATAAGACCTACATCATATCATCAAAACTTATTTCATCTATTCCATCTATCGTGTATTCTAACGAGGCTCTAGACATCTAATCTAGAGATACTCTCTCTTCTAGATTGATGTCATACACTTTCACTTTGGTTGCATGACCAAATCCTACTTGTACATGTGTGGGGACACACTTTTGTAATACATATATATAATAAAATATTATATAGTTTTTCTCCAAGAAAACATGTGTTAGAGAAAAATATCGAGATTCGATCTAATTGGAATCAAAACCAAATCCATAAAATGAGTGCCCCACACATTGTAGAGAGTACAGTGTCATGAAGACTAGTGAAAAGGGTGAGAACATAGTATAGACTAGTGTAGCTACTCTAGACAACGAGCGCCAAATGTCTAGGGTTTCTCTTCCCTTGATGTACGTCATTACCAAATAATGTATTGTCCCATACCGTTACACTATAAGGACAGAACGACATCTAAGGACTTGCTATACAACAAGTACCAGTCTACACCTAGTTCTCAGACATGTAGGTGCTAACCTAGAGGCTAGGTCAGATCTAGTCTCTAAAAGATAACTAATCTAACCCTAAAGATTTTTAAAGTGTAAGGTTTTCTTTAGTTTGAGTTGCATAATGAGAAAATGCCAGGGTTTGATATTGTTCATGCTCTGATACCACCTATGAAGTCCCAGGATTTTCTAAAACATAATCTGATGTGTGACATCCAAATTGAAACCCTCACCTCAGTGAGAATCCCAATTTAAACACCCCACACTAGGCTAAGAAGAAGAAAATTAGGGGAAGTCAGAAGGAAACATAGGAGCACATGTACATGAACAATAATAAAACCATACAACATATGTTCACCATTCAACATATAATTACAACATGAATTGTTACAACATTTGATATTACACATTGAATAGTAAACTTATACATATACATGTACTACAACAAAACTACAGGATCTTAAGACAACAAGTCCACATGTACATCATCTCGCCACACAACTCTCAACTATCCTAGCTCTTTAAAAGCATATGCCCACTACCTAAACAAAAGATTAAATGTGGTACACGTCAGCAAATTCAAGAATATTGTACTGAGAATGCCTATGTGTCTTTTATATACCTCTCATCATATCTTGGCAATAAGATAAAACTAATACTTGGCAGTAACATAAGAATATAACAAAAGCATACTTGAACAAGAAAGATGTATTAACAAAAGAGAACACATATATTTTAAGCACATTTCCATCATATATCTCATACATCTTCCACTAAGGGCTTTGATGTTTTTAGGCCATATGATCTACTACCAAAGAGTTTGAGATCATTTGACGTGTGATCTACTACCAAAGAGTTTCAGATCTAACACATGTGATCTGCTACCAAAGAGTTTGAGATCACTTCAATGCACTGTACTACCAAAGAGTTTAGCGTTATCATATAATGGATCAGATATCTTATGTTTCATGTGTTCATAGCCATAAGTATGAAAAATCAAGCAAGATATCATACAAGAACAATCATTTCATCCAATACCATATGACAAGTAATTTACTACACATATAACACAATCATATTGTATAATAAGCCAAGTAAGAGGTAATGGCATACCTTGATCAAGAGACAAACCTAATCATCACATATTCCTGATATCATCTATATCCTTGTCAACCCTGATTAAGAAAAGACCACATACTACCATCAGATTCTCATCATCTTAACCCTAGTTATGTCCATTTTAGGGTTTTCTTACTCATTTGCATATGTGCACCATTACTTACATTCTTTCCTTAGAATTATCTTACTAATATCATTTTCCACGTTATGGTTCATTATTTGAACATTAGGTTCCATATCCTTTTTGTGCACATATTAACCCTAGTTTATATACATTATTCAAATTAGGGTTACAACCCATGTATTAAGGGTCATCTTCATATAAAAAGGATTCTATGCATCCAACTGATATAAAATTTCCACATTAGCTTCCATTTATTGATATTAGGGTTTTCTGTAAATTCCATCATTTATTGAGCATGTATGTATTATAGTTATTTATTATTGGTTATTAGCCCGAATTAGCCATATTAAGCAAAATACATGATTTCGTGCATTAAAATCATAATCATAAACATGATTATGGGTTGACTGACATTTTATAACAATTTTAGGCCATCTTTGGATATTTATTACTCATGAAATAAGTATAAAGCATCTTACATGATATCATTGACATTAAAGCATTAAAAGGATGATATTATGATTCCATATTGTTCTATGCATTTTTCTAAGAATTTTGGTACTTGTATTTTTTTATCATTGAGCTAATTTCTATGATTTATCTAAGATCTATGAATTAACTAAGATATTTACCTTTTGTGACCAGTGGCACACCACCACGTGGCAACTAGGGCATTGCTTAGTGTTCGGCCCGACCGGTCTAAGTGTTGAATCTGGTCTATTTCTGTGTTATCTTTCCTCACAATCACGTGGTAACTGCCCTCTCTGTTCGCTCGACGTAGTCGCATGCTCTATGTGCAACGGCGGCGGCTACTCTGTCTCATAACATTGCCACCATGAGGAGGATCTCTGGCGAGGAAAACGGCCGCACTTCCCAAGTGATCAGCTTCTGCCTCAAACATCTTCTGTGCTGCCATGCAATCCACAACCATGAAACCTCCTCGTGTGCTTGAGAATGCCACCGCCGAGCAGCGGGTCTCCGGTAAGAGATCATCCACGATCTCTTGTGCTGCACCTGTGCTCCTCCTCGTAGTCATCTAACAAGGGATCTACTCCAGGTGCCACTATGGAAGAGGGTTTTGGTCATCCCTAAAGATCTCTGGTACTGCAGAACCTCCTCACGAATTGAGGATGTATCGTCACAAGCTGAAATTGTGGTGGAGCAAGGGGAAATAGGCCTCTAGGTAGTGGTTATCCCACCCACACACTGAGTAGTACAAGATGGCCTTAAGCGACCCGACTGTAGGGCCAAAGTGAATTGGAAAGAATTGACCAGTCTCCAGTCTTATCCTCCTCCTCCGGCTGCTTTCAGTAGTGGAGATGAGAGGGAAACTGAGGACTTGTTCTCCCGGGTCTCATTACTCTGAGAGGCCTAAGAATGGTCTGATGAAAAGTGTAGACTTGGCAAAAGCAACTGCTCGTTCTTTTAGTTTCCTTCATCCACCCACAACCAAGACATGGGATCGGTGGAAGCCTTGCGGTCTTATTCAATGTAATAGGTTGTGAGGAAGATGGAAATCTCAACCATCCATATATAATCGAGGGCTCAGATCAGAGCATTGACTAGCATGATCTGTGGCACACTCTCAAAATAGGTGTGTACTGCTCGATCACCATATTACAGCTAAGCAAAAAGCCTTGTTGCTCCTCGACCTTAGCAACATATATGATATACATGTAAACATGGTCTCATATATCAATTAATCAAAGATACACATAAATTCATCATTTTCAACCCTAAATAACTTATTTTAGGGATCTCAAAACATTATGAAATTTGAACCCTAACATTGTCATCATCATATGTATATTCCATTGACCTTTGGTTCCAAGACTCACCTATTTGCTCAGTCGAATAAATACTTCAAAAAGACATAAACTTAAGGATCTTCTTAATCATGATATAAATATCGTTCACCATCCAAACCTTACCAAAGCATGTGTAACTCTTAAGATAACTCAACACGCATGGATTCACTCATGTCATTAGTTATTCAGGGATTCCAAAATTCCACTCCATCACATCCTATATACCTTAAAAGAAATTTCATCCTCAAAATTAAGCCAAGAAAAACCAGTCCATCATATACATCTTAAAAGAAATTTCATCCTCAAAATTAAGCCAAGAAAAGCCAGTCCATCACATCATATACATCTTAAAAGAAATTTCATCCTCGAAATTAGGCCATCCTCTTACTTCATGGAACCACATCCATTTCTAGGGCACCACTCTATGTGCAATGTATCCACAAAAACAAAGCTCCATGATCATATACTAACCCCTATTAGGAAGTTTTAAAACATCTAGGGTGAATCACCCATTCATGAAGATTGAAACAAGGGTTTAGAAACTTTGGTTGTGTCATGACATATGTCATATGTTAGAGTTGCATCCTTATCTTTACACATGCTTTAGGGTTCTCACATAATATTACCATGTTCTAAAGGATTTAACTAAAATTAACCCATTATATCAAGGTGTCATCAACATTTTATTGATCTAATTGTTAGAACATGTTCAACATTAACATATGCCCTTTTAAGAGGAAGTTAACTATAGTTAACCCACTTATCCATCTAGATCATATCAAGGCATCATAATCATTATGTTGTGCTAACTATCAAACTATATTATTCATCTTTATTAAGCACTAAGATTATCACCTCATGTAACTTGATTCATTCATATGATCTTATTTCATTGCTCACAGTATATGACATTATCATCATGATTCATGTATATGATTATCCATTTATGTAGTAATATCTATTAAACCATCTTTAATTTTCCATCATGTCATATCCACTATCATATCTAAGGATTGGATCACATATTACGATCAGATTTACATATATTATATAATGGTTGCACTACTCAAACTTATGTGAGTGGCATATCAAACATATATCAAAACTTTTTCTAGTCCAATTAAGGTTCTCCTAACCCATATGATGAGGGTAGTTCCATGATTAGTCTCTCTAAGCTAACTCAACTCTATGAGTATCTCATATGTACAAACTATTTCTTCCCTCTCAGTCTAGGGTTCTCAGGTATACCACATTGGCACTAGTGATTGCTTTACAAGCTCTAGCCACATAAGCATAGATCCAAAACATGATATGATTGTTGGCTAAATGGACATCATTAAAATCCATTTGTTTTGAAAATGACAAACATTTCATTCTTGTGGATCTAATGTGCTACTTGAGTATTTCAGGAACAAAGTGGATGACAAAGTTTTGGAAGATCTACATGCTTAAATAGCTTATTTTCATGATTGTAATAAAATGTAAACATGTACAAATATATAATGTACAAGTACTTAGATATCATGTAAATCAAGCGTTTAGATCTTCCATATCCACACACACACACTCAAATAGGTCATCCCTAAGTGAGAATCGCAATTGCACATTCATTTCTTACACTTAGCATATGAGTTAAAGTTTTGAAACAGAGTCTGTCTCGATCGACAAACTTCTGGACTGAGATACTCTCGGTCGAGCATTTTCTTGACCAAGAAACTCCCAAGTCTAAAGAACAAACATCTTTGCAAAACCTAATAAGCCATCACAGAGAAAGTCTCACTTGAACTTTACTTCGACCAAGACAGTGTCTCAAGAAGTTTCTATAGTCGTTAGACTTAGTTATATAACCGTTAGAGTTAGTGGAAAAAGTGGCTAGGAGTTGAGTTGAACGTTGCTCCAGACTCACCCTCGGTCAACAAATTCCTTGACCGAGAGACACTCGTTCGACAAACTTCTCGACCGAGAAGGTGTCTGTCTGCACTATTTAGAAGTAATTAACTAGTTGTTACTAATGCAATTAGTGGATACCTAATGGCTAGTTAAGCACTAAGAACCCCCTAGAAAGTATCTAGAACGTCCCTGAGCACTAATAGGCCATTCCTATAAATAGGACATGCCTTAGGACACCAAAACTCACTTGAGTACACATACTTGCAATTGAGAATCAATCTTTGTGAGCAATTGAGCAACTTCAACACTTGCTAATCATTTCCATTGCTGGCATTTCATGTCCTATAGGCTAGAATCTCCTACCCACTATACTTCTACTTTCATACACATTGGATAGGAGATCAAAATGCTTGAAATAGGATTCAAGCCTTGTGCTTAAGTGGTAATTGTAATTTCCTTTTTCCTTTCTTGTTCTTTCTTATTGCATTGTACTCTCCATGCTACTCCTAGGTTGGAGGCTACAGAGTGGAGAGGGTGAAATATTCTTAGGTGGAGAAGGAGGACTTTGGACTACTTCTAGAAGGTCTCAACGGGAATTTACTTCAAGGAGGAAGGCTACTTCAAGGGGGAGCTTGAAGTTACTTCAAGTGAAGGCTACTTCAAGGTTGGTGAGATGACTTTGGGTGAAGGTTGTCCAAAGGGTTTGGGAAGGTATTTGTAATTTTGTGTAACATACTTGATAAGGTAATAAAATTCAAATACTTTCAAAATCCCAATTGGAAACAATTGGGTAGTGGACCGACTCCCTTAGTTTTTGCTAAGGGTGGAACCACTCTAAATCCTTGTCTCCTTCTTCAACATCCTTGTGGTTGTTTGTTGGTTGAATTATTTTAAAAATATATTATAAAACCCTATTCACCCCCCTCTAGTTTTTTCAATTGGTATCAGAGCAGGCTTCAAGGAACTTTAACAAAGTCTTGAAGAAAATGGGTGATGGGGTACTAAACAACCTCAACTTGGAAGGAACACTTGTGGCTCGACCTCCACTATTTGATGACACCAACTACATGTATTGGAAAAGGAGGATGCAATTCTACTTTCAAGGAATCAGTTGGGATCTCTGGAGAATGGTGTCAAATGCCTATGATCTTCCTCAAACTAACTATGCTACATGGGATGCAGACACGGTGAGATCAACTCAATTAAATGCAAAAGTTGTAAGTATTATTTATTGTTCAATTTCCGTAGGTGAGTTCAATAGAATTTCAAATTGTTAAACTGCATATGAGATATGGCATAGACTCTCTATTACCTATGAAGGAACTGTTCAAGTAAAAAATTCCAAAATTGGCATGCTTAAACAAAAGTTTGAACAGTTTCGTATGGAACCAAATGAGTCTATTAGTGAAATGTATGCAAAGTTTTAGTCTATTGTTAATGGTTTGAATGCATTAGGTAAAGCCATTAGTGAAGAAGATCAAGTGTCAAAAATTCTTAGGTCTCTTCCTACTAAGTACAAGCCTAAGGTGACCGCAATTGAAGAAGGCAATGACCTCACCCGACTAAGGATGGAGCAACTCATTGGCAACTTAGAAGCACATGAAGCAACCTTGGAGGAGGAAGAAAGACGAGAGCGTGAACTTCAACAAGGAAGAAATAAGGACATGGCTTTCAAGGCTACAAAGGTCATCACTCAAGAAAGTGATGAGACAAGTGATGGAGATGAGGGAGAAGAAGCTCTAATTGTAAATGGTAAGAAATATAGAAGATTTAAATCTAACAAAGTTATTGGTTCTTCTTCTTCTTCCTCTCCTAGGTGTTTTGAATGTGGAAAGAAGGGACATCTTAAGAATGAATGACCTAAAGCAAAGAAAGGGAAGAAAAGCTCATCCAAGAAGAAGGGAGAAAAAGAACACAAAGATGCATGGGATGAGTCAAGTGATAGTGAGAGTGGAGAAGAGAATGTGGAGTGTCTCATGGCCAAAGAAGATGATAGTGATGATTCTCAAGAGGTAAGCCTTCTTGATTTGCCAAAAGAAGATCTAATTACTAGTCTTCAAGATAGTCATGACAAATATGTTGATTGCAAAAAGAAACTAAAGAAAATTACTAGAACTAATGAGGATTTATATGCTAAATTAAATAATCTTTCTTTTGAAAAGGAAAAAGTTATTTTTGAAAACCTTACATTGAAATCATCCTTAAATGATTGCAATATGAAGGTGCTTACTTTAGAAACAAACTATGATCTTCTTTCTCAAGAAAAGGTTGAATTGCTTGCAAAACTAAATAATTTTCAGACTCTATCTATGCTATGTACTCATCTAGATTATGATGTTGTTGTTAAAGAAAGAGATGATTTATCATATGATCTAGATCAAGAAAAGTTAGATATCAAAAAGAAAATGGATGAGATTGCTAAGTTACAAAAAGAAGTTAGTAGCTTGAGAAATAATGGTATTCTTGATAAGATCCTAAAGAACTCTTCTAGTTATAGTGGGAGAAGAGGTTTAGGATATGTTCCAAAAGAAAACTCTTATCAACCCAAACCTAGGAGAACTCAAGCACCCAAGACCAAGATCATGTATGTACCCAAGAACACAACTCAAAATCCTAGAAAGAGAAATGAAATTGATTCTATTTGTTGTCACTATTGCTTGCATCTTGGACATTATTCCTTCTCATGTCCTTACAAGAAAAAGGATGTTGAGTTAGTATGGGTTCCAAGACCCCAAACTTAGCAAATTTAATATTATTAAGTTGATATTTGACCTAACACTTCATTTGAACATCTAAATGTCTCATCTCAACTAAATAGAATGGTACCTTAGCATATTACAACGATTTAAGCCCAAACTAACACAAAAAGATTGTTGAAAACAAATAGAAACAACCTCGGTCGACAAATTGTTCGACCGAGACAGTTCTCGGTTGAGAAATTATTCGACTGAAGGAATTCCTGTACTAAAATCTGAAATTTGCAGTTAAAACAGTAACAATCCCGGTCAAAGTATTTGTCGACCGAATGAAGTTCTGATAAGCTTAAATTATGTAATCATGTTCAGTTTATTATTAAATGTACCTAACCATAATGGACCATCCCATGGGTACAAAAATTCATATTTTGTTGCAGGATTGGGTGGTTGATAGTGGATGCTCCAAACACATGATCGGCAATAAGGATGCTTTTCAAACTTTTGAAGAAAAGAAAAGTGGAACATTCACTTTTGGAGACAATGGCAAAGGTAAAATTGTTGGAATAGGTAATATTAGTACAAACCTTGAAATAAAAAATGTTTTACTTGTTGATGGTCTGCACCATAATTTAATAAGTGTCAGTCAACTATGTGATACTGGATATGATGTTTTATTCAATAAAAATTGCTGCAAGTTACTAATAGAGAACACTACAAATGTTGTGTATGAAGGAAAAAGAATTGGAAATCTATATATTCTTAGACCTAACTCTATGCAATCTGTAGTTGGAAAATTTTTACTTGCAAAAGATAATTCTCTCGAATTATGGCATAGAAAATTAGGCCATGGTAGTTCACATTCTATCAAAAAGCTAGTTAAATATGGTATTGTTCATGGTTTGCCTAAGCTATATTTTGATCAATCTGAAAATTGTGAACCATGTACTTTGGGTAAACAAACTAAAACTTCTTTTAAACCCAAAAACATGCTTAGTACTAGTAGATCACTAGAACTTATTCATATGGATTTATTTTGACCTATGAGGACACAATCTATTGGAGGAAAAAGATATTGCTTTGTTATTGTTGATTATTATAGTAGATATACATGGGTTCATTTCCTTGCAAATAAAGATGATACCATTCAATTTTTCATATAATTTTGCTCAAAGATTGAAAATCAATTACAAAAATAAAATATGCACAATTAGAAGTGATCATGGTGGATAATTTGAGAACCATATATTTGAAGAATTCTACACATCTCAAGGCTACACTCACAATTTTTCAGCTCCACGTACTCCACAACAAAATGGAATAGTTGAAAGAAAGAATAGGTCCTTACAAGAAATGGCTAGGACTATGATGCTTGAACATAATACATCTAAAATGTTTTGGGATGAAGCAGTAAACACAACTTGCTATGTGATAAATAGAGTAACTGTACACTCTTATTTAAAGAAAACACCATATGAACTCATTTATAATAAGAAACCAAGGGTTAATTATTTTCTTACTTTTGGCTCAACTTGCTATATCTTAAACACAAAAGAGGATAGAGAAAAGTTTGACTCTAAATCACAAAAAGCCTTTTTCTTAGGATATTCAACTTCTAACAAAGCATTTAGAGTTTTCAATACCATCTCTAGAAAAGTTGAAGAATCCATTCACATTACTTTTCATGAAGGACTAAAATAAAGTGATGACATAGTTGATATTACTCATCAAATTGAAGATCTAACCATATCAACTAAAGATAATCAAAATGCTGAAAATGATCAACAAATTGAGACAGAACAACCCATCCCCAGACTCATTAAGGATCATCCTTAAGAACTAATCATTGGAAATCCTAAAGATAAAGTAAAAACCTAATAATCTTTTAGAGATGTTGCAAATATGGCATGGGTATCTATAATTGAACCTAAGAAAGTGACTAAAGCTCTAAAAGATGATTATTGGATATTGGCAATGCAAGAAGAATTAAACCAATTCACTAGAATGATGTATGGCACTTAGTTCCTAAACCTCAAGATAAAACCATTATTGGAACTAAGTGGGTTTTTCGAAATAAGTTAAATGAAGTCGGGGAAGTAGTAAGAAATAAAGCTAGATTGGTAGCACAAGGGTATAATCAACAAGAAGGAATAGACTTTGATGAAACTTATGCACCGGTGGCAAGACTTGAAGCCATTAGAATGCTACTAGCTATAGCTGCCCACAAAAACATCAAACTGTTCCAAATGTATGTAAAAAGTGCATTTCTAAATGGAATAATACAAGAGGAAGTATATGTTCCCCAACCACCTAGTTTTGAAATTCCTGTTAAAGATGATCATGTTTAAAAACTTAAGAAAGCACTTTATGGTTTAAAATAAGCACCTAGAAATTGGTATGAAAGGCTCAAAAATTATCTCTTTGATAACAATTTTTCAATTGGAAATTCAGAGTCTACTTTATTTTTCAAAACACATGAATCTGAATTTCTAGTTGTTCAAATTTATGTTGATGATATTATATTTGGTGCATCAAATGAATCTTTATGTAAACAATTTAGTGATATTATGAAAAAGGAATTTGAAATGAGTCTCATGGGAGAATTGACTTTCTTTATTGGTTTTTAAATAAAGCAAATGCCCACTGGGATTTTTATAAGCCAAGAGAAGTATACAAATGAACTTTTTAAACATTTCAGGATGGAACATTTCAAACATGCTACCACTCCAATGGCTACCTCTACTAAAATTGGCAAGGATGAAAATGGGAAACCCATTGATGATTCCTTATATAGGACCATGATTGGTAGCTTGATTTACTTAACCGCCTCTAGACCGGATATCATGTTTTCCATTGGACTTTGTGCTAGATTTCAATATAAACCCATGCAAACTCATTTTCAAGCTGTCAAAAGGATTCTAAGATACTTAGTCGGCACCGCAAACTATGGTTTATGGTATCCTAAAAGACAATGTTTGGATTTGAAAGCTTATACCGATGCTGATTACGCTGGTTTTCGACTTGACCAAAAAAGCACAAGCGGAAGTTGTTTCTTATTAGGAAGAGCCTTAGTATCATGTTTTAGCAAGAAACAAAACCCGGTTTCCCTTTCTACCACTGAAGTTGAATATATGTCAGTCGGATCTTGATATGCTCAAGTGCTTTCTATGCAACAAGTTTTACATGATTATGGTTTTATATTTTCATCTACGCCTATCTTTTGTGACAATACAAGCGCTATAAACTTGGCACATAATCCTATCTTACACAACCGTGCCAAACATATTGAAATCCGTCATCATTTTCTAAGGGATAATATTTCTAAAAAAACATATATCCCTTCATCATGTTGATACGGAAGATCAATTGGATGATATTTTCACAAAACTACTTCCATTAGATCAATTTAATAACATAAGGAAGAAATTATTTATCACACCCTTAGAAGATGCTTTCTTTGACATTTGTGCTTCTTAAAATCGATTGGTTTCTCCGATCCTTACATTTTGGCTGTAAATGGACATCTTTTAGCATGTTTCAACGGTTATCTTTTTGAAAGGGGAGAACCAATTAAGGGGGAGTCTTAACAAATGTTTTAAATGGTTATCTTTTTGAAATGACAAAGGGAGGGAAATAATATAAATCCTAAATACTCAATCAATGAGTTTCATAATACTCTCTTGACTTCACATCAAATGTTGCTATATTCCCTAAAGAGTTGAATTTTATGTTCCACACCTCCTTGGGAACAATAAGCACACATTCCATAAACAAGAGAAGGTATACACAAGGTAAATTTCAGGTATGAAACTCAACTCAATATCCATTAAGCTTATTTGTATTATATTTAAGAAATGTTTGTCATCTTCAAAAAGGGGGAGATTGTTAGCAAAATGGACATCATCAAAATCCCTTTGTTTTGAAAATGACAAACATTTCATTCTTGTGGATCTAACGTGCTACTTGAGTATTTCAGGAACAAAGTGGATGACAAAGGTTTTGAAGATCTACATGCTTAAATTGCTTATTTTCATGATTGTAATCAAATGTAAACTTGTACAAATATATAATGTACAAGTACTTACATTTCATGTAAGTCAAGCATTTAGATCTTCCATATCCACACACAACACTCAGACAGGTCATCCCTAAGTGAGCATCACAATTGTACATTCATTTCTTACACTTAGCATATGAGTTAAAGTTTTGAAATAGAGTTTGTCTCGGTCGACAGACTTCTCGACCGAGATACTCTCGGTCGAACATTTTCTCAGTCGAGAAACTCCCAAGTCTAAAGCACGAACATCTTTGCAAAACCTGCTAAAAGCCATCACAGAGAAAGGCTCGGTCGAACTTTACTTCGACCGAGACAGTGTCTCGAGCAGGTTCTATAGCCGTTAGACTTAGTTATATAACCGTTAGAGTTAGTGGAAAAAGTGGTTGGGAGTTGAGTTGAACGTTGCTCCAGACTCACCCTCGGTCGACAAATTCCTTGACCGAGAGACACTCGGTCGACAAACTTCTCGACCGAGAAGGTGTCTGTCTGCACTTTTCCGAAGTAATTAACTAGCTGTTACTATTGCAATTAGTGGATACCTAACGGCTCGTTAAGCACTAAGAACCCCATAGAAAGTGTCTAGAATGTCCCTAAGCACTAGTAGGCCATTCCTATAAATAGAACATGCCTTAGGACACCAAAACTCACTTGAGTACACATACTTGCAATTGAGAATCAATCTTTGTGAGCAATTGAGCAACTTCAACACTTGCTAATCATTTCCATTGCTGGCATTTCATGTCCTATAGGCTAGAATCTCCTACCCACTATACTTCTACTTTCATACACATTGGATAGGACATCAAAACTCTTGAAATAGGATTCAAGCCTTGTGCTTAAGTGGTAATTGTAATTTCCTTTTTCCTTTCTTGTTCTTTCTTATTGCATTGTACTCTCCATGCTACTCCTAGGTTGGAGGCTACAGAGTGGAGAGGGTGAAATATTCTTAGGTGGAGAAGGAGGACTTTGAACTACTTCTAGAAGGTCTCAACGGGAATTTACTTCAAGGAGGAAGGCTACTTCAAGGGGGAGCTTGAAGTTACTTCAAGTGAAGGCTACTTCAAGGTTGGTGAGATGACTTTGGGTGAAGGTTGTCCAAAGGGTTTGGGAAGGTATTTGTAATTTTGTGTAACATACTTGATAAGGTAATAAAATTCAAATACTTTCAAAATTCCAATTGTAAACAATTGGGTAGTGGACCGACTCCCTTAGTTTTTGCTAAGGGTGGAACCACTCTAAATCCTTGTCTCCTTCTTCAACATCCTTGTGGTTGTTTGTTGGTTGAAGTATTTTAAAAAATTATTATAAAACCCTATTCACCCCCCCCCCCGCTAGTGGTTTTCAATGATATCACCATAAAATATCTCTATCCATGATACACTATATATCAGCTCTCTCTTACATGTACACCACTAGAGTCCTAGAAGGAACCACCAACATGAGCATGAGGCTTTACAAAAACTAACATAGTTTTACCTCCTCCAGGGTCTTGGGACTCTCTCTCCCTCACCCAGATGATAGGTTCTCATATTTCTTATTCACATATGCACATATAACCAGCCTATCTCCAACTCTAGGGTTTGGTCCTCCCAAGGACATCTAGGGTTCAACAAAATATAGGAATCATGCATAAAGAAACTCATCTCAATTACTCAGAAGTATTTTAGTTTAGGACATATCATATCACATATTACTCATCATTCTCATATCTCAAAGTTTAGGTTCTCTGACCATCTCCCTCTAGGTCTCACTCTCTCTGGAGTTAACCCTATAACTGGTCCCAACACTAGAGGTCCTCCTTTGTAAAAGGGATTGAGTCTCATACTGATTCACAACCTTATCTTTACTCAATTTATCATAACTTAGAATATAACACATACTTGCATCATAAAAACTTATCTCAAATCCTCAAAATTGAACCTTAAGTCCTCAAAGACAAACATTGATCATCAAAAACCCTCTTATATCATCTATATAAGACCTACATCATATCATAAAAACTTATTTCATCTATTCCATCATCATATATTCTAATGTGGCTCTAGACATCTAATCTAGAACTACTCTCACTTCTAGACTGATGTCATACACTTTCACTTTGGTCGCATGACCACCTCCTTCTCGTACATGTGTGGGGACACACTTTTGTAATACATATATATAATAAAATATTATATAGTTTTTCTCCAATAAAACATGTGTCAGAGAAAACTATCGAGGTTCAATCCGATTGGAATCAAAACCAAATCCATAAAATGAGTTCCCCACACATTGTAGAGAGTATAGTGTCATTAAGACTAGTGAAAAGGGTGAGAACATAGTATAGACTAGTGTAGCTACTCTAGACAAAGAGCGCCATATGTCTAGGGTTTCTCTTCCCTTGATGTACATCATTACCGAATAATGTAACGTCCCATACCGTTACACTATAAGGAAAGAACGACATCTAAGGACTTGCGATACAACATGTACCAACCTACACCTAGTTCTCAGACATCTAGGTGCTAACCTAGAGGCTAGGTCAGATCTAGTCTCTAAAAGACGACTAATCTAGCCTTAAAGATTTTTAAAGTGCAAGGTTTTCTTTAGTTTGAGTTTCATAATGAGCAAATGCCAGGCTTTGCTATTGTTCATGCTGATACCACATGTGAAGTCCTCATATTTAATAAAACATAATTTGATGTGTGACATCCAAATTGAAACCCTCACCTCAGTGAGAATCCCAATTTAAACACCCCACACTAGGCTAAGACAAAGAAATTTAGGGGAAGTTAGAAGGAAACATAGTATCACATGTACATGAATAATAATAAAACCATACAACATATGTTCACCATTCAACATATAATTACAACATGAATTGTTGCAACATTTGATATTACACATTGAATAGTAAACATATACATATACATGTACTACAATGAAACAACATGATCTTAAAAGAACAGGTCCGCCTATACATCAGCTCGCCACACAACTCTCAACTATTCTGGCTCTTCAAAACCATATGCCCACGACCTAAATAAAAGATAACATGTGGTACACGTCAGCAAATTCAAGAATATTGAGTATGCCTACGTGTCTTTTATATACCTCTCATCATATCTTGGCAATAAGATAAAACTAATACTTGGCAGTAACATAAGAATATAACAAAAGAATACTTGAACAAGAAAGATGTATCTTAACAAAAGAGAATACATATATTTAAGCACATTTCCATCATATATCTCATACATCTTCCACCAAGGGCTTTGATGTTTTTAGGCCATATGATCTACTACCAAAGAGTTTGAGATCATTTTACGTGTGATCTACTACCAAAGAGTTTGAGATCACTTCAATGCACTGTACTACCAAAGAGTTTAGTGTTATCATATGATAGAGCATATATCTTATGTTTCATGTGTTCATAGCCATCAATATGGAAAATCAAGCAAGATATCATACAAGAACAATCATTTCATCCAATATCATATGCCAAGTATCTACCCATATAACACAAGCATATTGTATAATAGGCCAAGTAAGAGTTAATGGTGTACCTTGATCAAGAGACAAACCTAATCATCACATATTCTTGATATCATCTATATCCTTGTCAACCCTAATTAAGACAAGACCACATACTACCATCAGATTCTCATCATCTTAACCCTAGTTATGTCCATTTTAGGGTTTTCTTACTCATTTGGATATGTGCACCATTACTTGCATTCTTTCCCTAGAATTATCTTACTGATATCATTTTCCATGTTATGGTTCATTATGTAAACATTAGATTCCATATCCTTTTTGTTCACATATTAACCCTAGTTTATATACATTATTCAAATTAGGGTTACAACCCATGTATTAAGAGTTATCTTCATATAGAAAGAATTATATGCATCTAACTGATATAAAATTTCCACATTAGCTTCCATTTACTAATATTAGGGTTTTCTATAAATTCCATCATTTATTGAACATGTATGTATTTATTGTATTTTATTTAGGGTTATTAGCCCCAATTAGCCATATTAAGAAAAATACATGATTTCATGCATCAACATCATAATCATAAACATGATTATGAGTTCACTGACATTTTATCACAATTTTAGGCCATCGTTTGATATTTATTACTCATGAAACAAGTATAAAGCATCTTACATGATATCATTGACATTAAAGCATTAAAAGGTTGTTATTATGATTCCATATTGTTCTATGCATTTTTTTGAGAATTTTGGTACTTTACTTGTATTTTTTTTATCATTGAGCTAATTTTTATGATTTATCAAAGATATATGAATTAACTAAGATATTTACCTTTTGTGACCTGTGGCACGCTGCCACGTGGCAACTAGGGCATTGCTTAGTGTTCAGCCTGGCCGGTCTAAGTGTTGAATCCGGTCTATTTATGTGTCGTCTTTCCTCATGATCACGAGGTAACTACCCTCTCCGTTCGCTCAACGTAGTCGCATGCTCTATGCGCAACGGTGGAAGCTACTCTGTCTCACAGCATTGCCGCCATGAGGAGGATCTCTGGCGAGGAAAATGGCTGCACTTCCCAGGTGATCTGCTTCTGCCTCAAGCATCTTCAATGTTTCCATGCAATACACAACCAATAAACCTCCTCGTGTGCTTGAGAATGCCACCACCGAGTAGTAGGTCTCTGGAAAGAGATCATCCATGATCTCCTGTGATGCACCTATGGTCCTCTTAGCCATCCAATGAGGGATCTACTCCTGGTGCCACTGTGGAAAAGGGTGTCTGTCATCCCTAAAGATCTCTTCTACTGTAGAACCTCCTCGCAGATTGAGGAGGTGTCGTCACAAGCTGAAACTATGGTGGATCAAGGGGAAACAGGCCTCTAGGTAGTGGTTATCCTGCCCACACACACAGTAGCACAAGATGGCCTTAAGTGACCTGACTATAGTGCCAAAGTGAATTGGAAAGAATTGACCAGTCTCCAGTCTTATCCTCCTCCTCTGACTGCTTTCAGTAATGAAGACGAGAGGGAAACTGGGGACTTGTTCTCCCTGGTCTCGTTACTTTGAGGGCTTTAGAATGTTCAGATGAAAAGTGTAGACTTGGCAAAAGCAACTGCTCATTCTTTTAGTTTCCTTCATCCACCTACAACCAAGACGTGGGATCGGTGCAAGCCTTGCGGTCTTGTTCAATGTAACAGGTTGTGAGGAAGATGAAAATCTCGACCATCCAAATATAATTGAGGGCTCACATCAGAGAATTGACTAGCATGATATGTGGCACACTCTCATAATAGGTGTGTACTGTTCGATCACCATATTACAGCTAAGCAAGAAGCCCCGTTGCTCCTCAACCTTAGAAACATATATGATATACATGTAAACGCGGTCTCATATATCAATTAATCAAACATACACATAAATTCATCATTTTCAACCCTAAATAACTTCTTTTAGTGATCTCTAAACTTTATGAAATTTGAACCCTAGCACTATCATCATCATATGTATATTCCATTGACCTTTGGTTCCAAGACTCACCAATTTCCTCATTCGAATAAATACTTCAAAAAGATACAAACTTAAGGATCTTCTTAATCATGATATAAATATCGTTGACCATCCAAACCTTACTAAAGCACTTGTAACTCCTAAGATAACTCAACATGCATGGATTTACTCATGTCATTAGTTATTCAGGGATTCTAAAATTCCACTCCATCACAGATACACCTCTTACCCGATATGATGTTGAAACCCTATATAATGATGGTTATACACCACTAGCATGATATGGTGATGATTATAAACCTTATGCACGATATGGTGACACACACATACACCTCAAGGTCGATATGGTGAGCACACATACACCTCTTACCCGATATGGTGTTGAAACCCTAGATGGTGATATGGTAACCCGATATGATGATATGAACACAACCACTAGCGTGATAAAGTGATGAATTTATACATCATGGATGATATGGTGACACACACATACACCTCAAGGTAGATATGGGGTTAAGCACACACCTTATACCCTATATGGTATTGAGTATATACCCTAACCCGATATGATGTTGAAACTCAACATGGTATTGTGAAACCTGATATGCAAACCCCTAAGGTTGAGTAATCCAATATGGATGCATGGTATGGTAATAAGGATACACCTCTATACCTGATATGGAAGCATACCTACACCTCTATACCCGATATGGAGGAAGCACCTCAATCCAATACACTTCATAGAGTGATACATGTAGTATGTTATGTCAAATGATACTTTAAGACATGAAGGGTTTAATGCATTTTGATAAATATAGGCCAATGCACCTTGAGAGAAGGATTGAGCCAACCTAATGGAGTATGATGTAATCAATATCCTAGTGAGGATGAAAGAGAAACTTATACTTGTTTAATACTCATGTACTGAGTATACATTGATACTCCTAATATGTGTGGAGTCTGAATTTGGGTTGTGATTCTTGATGAATGAACTTGAAAACCCTAGTTGGTTTAAAAAAGGAAACCTTAACCCTAATGAAGGGTAATGATATGATTTAAAACTACAATTGGTTAACAAAGGGAAACCTTAACCATATTGAAACCATGTTGGTAGCATGGGATAATGAGCATAACTAAGCATGAGCTATGATGTTTCATATAATACCAATTATATAGGTCTTTTCACCAAGAGATAGTTGTTTCCTAGTGAGAGGTAACAAGATGTTTAATGGGTCTTGTGAGCCATGTGATTAATTGTTTCCTGGTGAGAGGTAACAAGATGTTTAATGGGCCTAGTGAACCACGTGATTAGTTGTTGCCTAGTGAGAGGTAACAAGATGTTTAATGGGCCTTGTGAGCCATGTGATTAGTTGTTGCCTAATGAGGATAACAAGATGTTTAATGGGCCTTGTAAGCCATGAGAATAGTTGTTTCCTAGTGAGAGGTAACAAGATGTTTATAAAAGTGTCATGTAAGAAATGATAATGTTCAAAATAAACTAGGAAATGGAAACTCAGTAACATAATAGTAATAATAATAATAATAATAATAATAATAATAAATGGTTACAATAATAATAATGAAATCATTATCATATATGCTTTATTATTATAGACAAATAAGGGTTATAATGTTTTGAATATTCTTAAATGAGATAAGAGGAATACTTGAATTACATAAAGGATGTGAATAAGTATGATGGCTTGGCCAAGTCAACAAATAACCACATCAAAAGGTATTTCTCTCTCCACGGCCGCAACCTAGCGCTCTGGCGACTAGGGTTACGGAGTGTGGGAGTCCTCCTACCCGCACGGGTTCCCTTCTCTTGCAGGTCCAAGGTTCGGGCGAGCTTCCTGGTACTCTCCCCATGATGGCGGAGGAACTGGCAGAGAGATACGAGTGGCTACAGTTGACGACAGAGGAGGAAGAGACGATCGACGTTGGCGGTAAACAAGACGGGGAAGAGGAGCACCTAGGGCTAGCGTTGGTGGCGTGGTTTCTGGCGGACAGGGCGCCCAACTTCTGGGCGATGCGGCGCACACTCACTCAAACATGGGGGCTAGCGCAGAAGGTTGTCTTCAAGCAACTGGAAGACGGCGTCTTTATCATCCAGTTCTTCGATTGGAGGGACAAGCAGAAGGTGGTGGACGGGGCGCCATGGAATTTCGATAATAAACTATTGTTGTTCAAGGAGATCGAGAAGGAAGAGCAGCCGGGGTCGATCGTTATCCAGCACAGCCCCTTTTGGGCTCGGATCTACGGGCTTCCTTTAGGGTTTCGATCGGACCAAGCTATCAGGAAGATCGCTAGCAGGCTGGGAGAAGTTCTTGACTTGGATGTCGATGAACTTGGGTGGGAATCATCGGCGAGGGTCAGGGTGAACCTGGATATTACGAAACCGTTGAAGAGGGTCCTATGGATAACAGGAAACACCAAGAACGTCATCACACTGGACGTAAAGTATGAGAGATTGGTGCATTTTTGCCATGTCTGCGGGAAACTTGGACATGTAGAACGGGACTGCACCGATCGGTTAGAAGGCGAGGACGGAGGTCATCAATGGGGTCCGTGGCTGCGCGCATCTTCGAGGAAGCCGAGGACATCCCTACACGAAGAACTACATGGGAACACCCGGGTTACGAAGAGGATAGTCTTCAGAAATAAGCCGATACAGCAGGGATCGTCTACCAAGGAGTCGACGGGAGAAGGTGGCTCACAAAGCAGCTGGGTCGGCGAGGACGGGGGCGGCGAGGCAACAGGGAAGAGAGGGCATACTTCAGAGAATCAGAGGAGCGCACAGACGCAACGATACCAAGATGATACTGCAGAGTCCACTTACGAACTGGAGAAGCTTTTCCCAGAAAGACAGGAAGCATCAAGGGCGGGTGACGGTAATGGCACGAGCAAAGGGCAGGTTCTGGAGGAAGGAAGAGGAGAAAGAAGTCGGGCCACAGTCGATCGAGAAGAAAATAGGGAAAGGCAGCAACGGACAACGGTGAACCTGAGCAACGAGGTGGAACACGAGAGAGCTCCCACCGAGAACATGACCGACCCGGGGTTGAGAACGGCAGGTCCGAGAGAGTTACTGGAGTCTATACCCAAACAATATGAGACTGAATGCAACCAAGAACAACAACCGGCGCAAAGGCAAATCAAGACGAGGGCCCAGCTGCAGATGGAAAGCAGGAAGAAGATGGGGAAAAGAGATAAGGGAGAAGCAAAGAAGAACAAGAAGCCCCCGTGGGTATACAAGATGAGTAGGGCGCAACGACTGGGGATTTCGGAACAAGAAGTTGTTTGGGACACCATCTCGGGAAAGCGAGGAAGACAGTCCGAGTATTGTGATATGGAGCTTGATATAGTTAGTCCTATAGAAGACATAGCAAAGAAGATAAGGAGCAGTGCACCAAATTCACAACAGGATGGGACACAGATTGTTCAAGTAGCGGGGACTGGCGGAGACCAGCCCCGTGAACAGCCATGAAAATCATAAGCTGGAATTGTCAGGGGTTGGGAAACCCTGACACAGTGAACACCCTTCGATCTTGGTGTTGGAGGGAAAGCCCGAATCTAGTCTTCTTGATGGAGACTCTCATTACTGGTGCAGACTTGGAGGCGGTGAAAAGAAAATGTGGCTTCACACAGGGCATTTGCATTCACAGAGTGGGCAGAGCAGGCGGGATAGGTCTGTGGTGGAAAGACATCGACCTCAATATTATATCCTACTCACAGCATCACTGCAGCTGCGAGGTTGATGATGGTACAGGGGCTGAAAAATGGAGAGCAGTGGGCATTTATGGGTGGGCGGATCAGCAGTTGAAAACTAATACATGGAACCTGATACGGGAGTTGAAAAATACTTCGGATCTGCCTACTGTTTTCTTTGGTGACTTCAACGAGATAGTCGCCAATATGGAAAAAGCGGGAGGCCCCCCAAAACCATACCGGCACATGCAGGACTTTCGTGATGTGATAGACGACTGTGATTTGACGGATCTGGGCTACAGTGGAAATATCTTTACGTGGCAGAGGGGAACGACACCTGAAACACTTGTGAGGGAGAGGCTGGACAGAGCTTTGGCGTATCCCAGTTGGGTGGCAAGATTTCCACAGGCACGTGTCATCCACCTACCGATGGTTGAATCTGATCATGCTCCGATTATCATAAACACGGAGAACAGGAGGAGGAAACAAAAAGGAAAGCAAGATAATTTTTTCTTCGCGCCTATGTGGATGGAGGATGAGATGTGTGAAAATATCATCAAGGAATCATGGGATGGTGGAGCAACGATCGATTTGCAGGGCAAGATGGAAAGATGCAGCTTAAAACTAAAAACTTGGGCGCACGACAAGTTTGGGAAAATGAGAAGGAAGATAAAAGAGTTAGAAGGACAGCTGGGTGAAGCACAACTCCTACCGCCAGATAGAATCAACCTTGACAGGTGTACCCGCATGGCAGCCGAGCTCCAAGAATGGCACAGGTGCGATGAAAAGTATTGGCATGCAAGGGCAAGAATGAATGAGATGAAAGCGGGCGACAGAAACACGGCGTATTTTCACCACAAAGCTTCCCAAAGAAGGAAAAGAAACAAGATAGAAGGACTCCATGATGATGAAGGGCAATGGCACACGAAGGAAGAGGAGATTGAGAAAGTCGTCACCACTTATTTCCAAGAGCTGTTCACGACGTCTAATCCAACGGGATGGGAGGCAGCCACCAAAGGGGTTGAAAGGAAAATTGGGAGGGCTGACAATGAAGATTTGGAACGGGATATCACCACGGAAGAAATCCAAACAGCGCTGAAAAATATGCATCCAAATAAAGCACCCGGGCCCGATGGTATGAAAGCCATGTTTTTTCAAAAATACTGGCATATAGTGGGAGATGATGTAACTAATTATATCAAAGGGTGGTGGAAATCCGAAGCCAGTATAGCTGATGTAAATACCACTCTTGTAGTTCTCATCCCTAAAGTGAAAGCACCGAAAGAGATGGGGGAGTTCCGACCCATTAGCTTATGCAATGTAGTTTATAAAATTGCAGCAAAAGTCCTTGCCAACCGCTTACGACCAATGATGGATAAAATCACTTCTGAACAGCAAAGTGCCTTCATTCCAGGAAGATTGATCACTGACAATGTCCTTGTGGCTTATGAGTTGTTTCACAGCATGAAAGGTGCAACGAGGAAGAAGAAGGGTCATATTGCTTTGAAGCTTGACATGTCAAAAGCATATGACAGGGTGGAATGGGGTTTCGTTGACTACATACAAGAGAAGCTGGGTTTTGGAGAGCTATGGAGGAGAAAAGTCATGAACTGTATGTTGACAGTATCTCATTCTTTTGCCATCAATGGGGAACGTACCAGGAAATCTCAACCTTCCAGAGGACTGCGCCAGGGTGACCCTCTTTCACCTTACCTTTTCATTTTATGCGCTGAAGCTTTTTCTTCTTCCTTAAATCTTGCTTCTCTACAAAATGATATCCATGGAGTACGAGCCAGCCGCCATGGGCCTCGTATTTCTCACCTCTTCTTTGCAGATGATTCCATTCTTTTTGCGAGGGCGACTAAGGAGGAATGCCTGAAATTAGCTGTGATTATCAGCCAGTACGAACAGGCATCCGAACAAAAAATTAATCTATCCAAAACCGAGGTGGCCTTCAACAAAGGAGTCAGCCGACAGAGGAAGGACGAGATATGTCAAGTGCTACAAGTCAAAGAGGTGGAGAGGCACGGGAAGTACCTGGGTCTACCAGCTGCAGTGGGCAGATCAAAGAAGCAAGCCTTCTCATACATCCAGGACAGAGTTTGGAACAAATTGCAAGGGTGGAAGGAAAAGCTGCTTTCTAAGGCGGGAAAGGAAGTTCTTATCAAGGCAGTGGCACAAGCGATTCCGTCATACATGATGAGTATTTTCCAGTTACCGGGGTATCTTCTTGACACCATTAACAGTTCCATTGCTAGATTCTGGTGGGGAGCCAAAGACGGGGAAAGGAAGATAGCTTGGGTCAGTTGGGAAAAATTATGTAAGCCGAAAAACCAAGGAGGAATGGGATTCCGTGACATTAGCGCTTTTAATCAAGCGCTCCTTGCCAAGCAAGTATGGCGGCTCTTTCACAGGCGAGATACACTGGCTCACAAAGTTCTAAAGGCCAAGTACTTTCCTTCATGCAATGTTCTAGAGGCTAGAAGGGGTCACAACCCAAGCTTTATGTGGAGGAGTATTTGGAATTCTAAAAGCATCGTTCTCGAAGGCATGCAATGGCGAGTAGGAAATGGCAAAGACATCAATATATGGAATGACAATTGGATCCCAAATCTAAATGGAAGCATAGAAGGGAGGATGGGCATATCTTCACCGACGGTACAAAAAGTCAATCAACTTATTGATCAAGAGACTGGGCAGTGGGATAGTGGACTGGTCCATGAGCTACTATCACATGACATGGCTGCTATGGTGCTAGCCATTCCTCTAGGGATCGCAGCAAGGGAGGACAGAATTTTCTGGAAAGCGAGCAAGAGCGGGGATTATACGGTGAGGTCGGCATATTGGTTGGCAATCCAACAACCAAGCAGAGAAGGACAACCGGTCAGCCAAGAGGAAAAGTATGTGTGGCGGGCTGTTTGGAAGTCGGGTCTATATCCAAAAGCGGCTCACTTTTTATGGCGTTGTTTCGTCGGCTCCCTAGCAACGGTTGGTAGGCTGTTTGATAGGCACTGTCATGAGGATGGTGTATGCACCATTTGTAGGAGGGAGAAGGAAGATATTGGGCACATGTTCTTCAAATGTGTGCAGGCGTGGGAGCTATGGAAGGATTATCCTTTGGAAGTGCAGCACCGCATAGAAGAGATGGGCGCAATACCAGTTAAGGCAGCCATCTTGGCTGTGGTATGGCCGAAGCAAGGTGAGCTAGACGTCGACATGGTTGCTGCTCTTTGGGCCATTTGGAGTAGGAGGAACGACATCGTATTTGGGAACAAGGTGCGGCACCCCCACATAATGAAGAGCGCTCTATTACCTTGGGTCTGAAGCAGCCCGGTGCCGAACAGCAGTGCTAGCAGCCCGAGCACGGCGGGCGCAAGTGTACCATGGAGCAAACCACCGGAGGGTGTTCTTAAATTGAATTGTGATGTTGCGGTTAATGTCCAAGGAAAAGACGGCTTGGGGATGGTGTGGCGGACAGCTACGGGTGCAGCAACAAAGTTAGAAGGGAAACAACAGCCAACACTCAAAGATCCTATGTGCGCCGAGGCTCTTGCTATTAGAGAAGGACTTCTCCTTTCCAAAGAAATGAACCTCTCGCAGATAATGGTGGAATCGGATGCCGAAGCGGTGATCAAGCTAATTGTGAACGGATCTAAGAGAGCGGACCTCCTGGGTTCTATACTTGAGGATATAGGCTTTCTTAAAAGTTTCTTTTCTAGCATTTCTTTTGTTTATTGTCGTAGAGTGGCGAATGGGGTAGCACATCAGCTAGCCCGATTGGCTGCTAGTAGTAGCTTTTCTTTCCTTAGTAATAGCTCTTTACTGCTGGTTGTAAAAAACTGCATTCAAGCAGATTTGCTCATCTAATATATTAGATCTGTTGATTTCAAAAAAAATGATGGCTTGGCCAAGGTATAATGCCTAGTAAAGGTGATGTGGTATTCAGTGATGAGTTTAAGGGATTGATATCCCATAATGAAAGTGAAAGGGGAATATAAAGGTATTCCACTATTATGGAATCCTTAGCAACATGGCCATGATATCACGGGATTGGTATCATCTAATACCTAGATTTAGTTTCACAAGATTGGTATCATCCAATACCTAGATTTAGTTTCACAAGATTGGTATCATCCAATACCTGGATATAGTTTCACAGGATTCGTATCATCCAATACCTCGATATAGTTTTACAGTATTGGTATCATCCAATACCTGGATATAGTTTCATAGGATTGGTATTATCCAATACCTGGATTTAGTTTCACAAGATTGGCATAATCCAATAGCTGAATATAATTTCACAGGATTGGGATAACCCAATACCTGGATGCAACACTCACAGGATTGGCATAATCCAATACTTGGATATAATTTAATAGGATTGGGATAACCCAATAGCTGGATGCAACACTCACAGGGTTGGCATAATCCAATACCTAGATATAATTTCATAGGATTGGGATAACCCAATACCTGGATGCAACACTCATAGGATTGGCATAATCCAATACCTGGATATAATTTAACAGGATTGGGATAACCCAATACCTGGATGCAACACTCATAGGATTGGCATAATCCAATACCTGGATATAATTTCACATGATTGGGATAACCCAATACCTGGATGCAACACTCGCATGATTGGCATAATCCAATACATAGATATAATTCACAAGATTGGGATAACACAATACCTGGATGCAACACTCACAAGATTGGCATAATCCAATACCTGGATATAATTTCATAGGATTGGGATAACCCAATACCTGGATGCAATACTCACAGGATTGACATAATCCAATACCTAGATACAAATTTCACAGGATTGGCATAGTCCCATACATGGATACAAACCTCACAGGATTGGCAAAGCCCAATACCTGGACAGAATATAATGATGTATATTCACATGACTGGTATAATCCAATACCTGGCTAGCAGATTGGTTGAGGCCAACAGGTAGAAATGAGAATGATTCATGGATGTCATACCATGATAATAAGTATCAAAAGATAAGCTTGAGATGTTGATATAGTATGATAGGTAAATGTTACACATGTTCTTCATATTCCTTATAAAGTGAATAGATGATTTAATGCCCTATCATAGACAATTACAATGCTTTAAGAGAAGAGAAATGTTTTAATCTGCTTATCCACAGTGATTAACCTTGGTTAGTAATATAAAAGAACCTTTGTTCAATTTAATTCTATTTACCTGTGATAATAACATTGTTGGCAAAGAGTTATATCTCTCACTGGGACAATTGTCTCACCCTGTGGGATCCACAATTTTTAGGTGGACATGCACGAGGAGGTAGAGACCGTTCTGTAGAGGAAGGACAACAACAGTAGGGACAGCAGTAACAGCTCAGGTTGAGTGTACTGTCTATCATGTCTTGTAGATAGAAGTCCTATGTGTCGTCTCTGTACTCTCAAGTCCTTGGATTTAGTGTGTGATGGTTTTATTAACAATCTGAGATTTTGGCTTGTATGCCTTGAGGTTTAATGTTGCGTTAGTATATGTTTTGAAAAAGCAACTGTTATATGTTAACCTCGAGATGAGATGGTTCAGTGTATGTACAATGTGAATCCCGGTGTATATAAAGTTTTGAAATGGATCTCTTTGCAAAATGGTTTTAATTTTAGTGATTTTTGTTAATCTGCTGCTTGTGATTATTCTGCATAATTATTAATGATTTGGCTGTCGATTTGGTGGTGGTCATTACAAAGTTTGGTATCAAAGCTTAAGGTTCACTGAGTCTACAGAGACATAGGACTAAGGAGTCTGTTCTAGTATCCTCCAGTATATCTTATAGTGACTTCTGCTTATGCAGAAGGAGGGATATAGCTTAAAGATGTCTGGAGAACACGAGGATCACGTTGCTGACAGAAATGTTGTTGCACCAGTAGGAGGTGCAAGGGATCATGCAAGAGAGGAATCAGTGCCTGAGAATCCCCATTTTAATGAAGTTATGATAGAAAACCCAACCTTTCATGCTCTTTTTGGGCAAGCCATGATAACAATGAGGCATATGGCATACCGAATGCCAGCACTAACATCTAGGGCACCTGTTCCCAATAATGGACATGGGTCTGGTAAGACTTTTGAATGACTACGTCGTATAGGATCTATAGAATATGCTGGAACAACTAATCCAACATATGCAGATTTGTGGCTCACTGGGTTAGAAAAGGCCTTTAAGATCCTTAGTGTCCCAGATGTTGACAAAGTCAAACATGTTGTTTACCTTTTGAAAGGTAGTGATGGCCACTGGTGGGCCATAGGAGAGGTAAAAAGGAATGATGAAGAGGTTAGTTGGGAGGAATTTCGTTGAGAATTCGCCAATAAGTATTTTCCAAGAACATACTTAGACGAAAAGATCTCACAGTTTGAGAAGGTTCAGCAGGGAACCATGTCAATAAATGAATAAGAGGCTAGGTTTATGGAACTTTTGTGGTTTTGTCCTCAAATGGCTGCTACTGAGCATGAGAAGATTCAACATTTTGAGAAAGGACTGAAATTAGAGAGAGATTTTGTGTTAGAAATTAGAGAGAGATTTGCCACATTTATGGAGCCAATTTGGAGGATAGAAAGGTCTGTGATAAAGAAACATGAGGAAAACCTCAAAAGGAGGTCTACACAGTCACAGGAACAGTGGATTGGTGGTACTAAACAACCAAAGTTTTTGGTGACACCAGTTCAACCACAATATAGTACACCAATGCAGTGGTCACCAAGTGAGGGTCGAGCTTGCCATAAATGTGGATAGATAGGACATCTTAGGCAGTAGTGTCCAAGAAGAAATAACGAGGTGACCCAACAATCAAGGCATAACCTGCAAACCCACAAGAACCACAGTTTAGTGGAGCAGAAGGTCGAGGACGAAGACAAGTGTCACAGTTTGGTCCATCTACTTCTGGTGCTAGAGGACAAAGGAAATAGCAGATGACAACTGACTCCATGTATTGAGTCAGACAAGACACTAGGTTACTCGTAAGAGGTAACATGTCAAGATAGAACTTTTCATTCTGAATTATCTTTTCTTTTCTACTTTCTGCCTAATAATTATAAGAAAGGTAGTTGTTGTTGTTGAGCTTCCTTTTAATTAGTTCCATGAGGACTTAAGGAAGAGATAAGAAGAATAAGAACTTATATTCAGTCCAATATTCTCTTAAATATTTTGAATTTTCTCTCTTCATGTAGAAAGGAAAGAGATGTAAACTAAATACCCAAAGAAAATTTGAGATACTAAGTAGAAAATTTGAAAAAGAAGAAACACAATATAAAACAAAGGCATACTACCCAATTATAGTTCTAGAATACCCTTTCCAGGTATTCATCTATTGAATGCAAGGTAAGTATGATAGTCTTAGATTGCTATCTTTCTGATTACTCTGACCAAGTAGTCATTTTGAGACAATCTAAAGAGCATAATGAAGTAGGAAATGTGGCACAAATATTTATACCACATCCTAATTGTTATACGAAGGAATCTGAGTTAATCACCAAACAACCTATAAATAAAAGAAGTTGTTTAGTATAATGTATACCTTGGTCCGAGGACCTAGAAGTAACAGTTACCTGATGAGAGGTGACAATATTCAGTAATGAACTAAGGGTTTCAATACCCAGATCTAGTAATCATGATGATGATAATGCTAAAGGATGATCACATGTAATCATCTTTATAATTCCTATGCTGATGGAAAGGAACCTAAGAGGAAATAAAATTTAATGGCACATGAACAATTGAGAGTTCATGCAATACTCAAAGAAGGTGATAATCTCTTTTCTTCAACCTTGGATAATGGTGGGTTGATAAAAAGTACTATGTTTCCTTGTGTTCTTTCCTTTCAGGAACATGGCAATCAAGAAAGTCTTATAACACTTGATATGCATAGATTAGAAGTAATCTATAACGGGATACTTGGAAAAGTATTAGTTAGTTATGGATTCTGGTTCCAAGACAAAACTATATGTGATGTGTTTTTGGCATGTATAATAGATACTAAGGTAAAGAATCCTAGTATCCAAGAACTTTCAATGATATGAAAAATGAGAACATGACTATTGATAAGATGAATAATGTTTGGTTACCTAAAAGGGCCAACTTTGATTAAGTATAGTTACATATCATAGTATGAATCCCATATGTTAGGGGTTTATGCCCTGCATAAACATGACATCAGCAAGGATGTATGAGTTGAAGAAACAATTATAGAATTATTTTGGGAAAAACCTTATCAAGCTAAAAACAATTCCTTAGAATATCCCTATCTAGATTTGTTGAGGCAGTTTATACATAACATCTAGAAATACCTTCGAGATAAGTTCTTCTTTGACAAGTAGCCTCTCCTTATGACAAGAAAATAAACAGATAATAGTATGGTTGGTTCTGGTCATAAGCAAGTTTAGTGTTATGTCAACAGATTAGATTGGCACAATAAAAGTATGATAAGACTTGTAGTTCCAAATGGATGATAGATTGTAACTCTAACCTTTCCTTGGAGGAGAAATGCTAAACTAAGTGAGGGATATGGAAAACTCCCAAAATTAAGGATCTTATTACATAAAGATGTAAGTTGAAAAGGTGACAAAGCAATGAGGTTTGACACTGAGTTATACAAAGTATGTATAGTACTTCTCTGATTTAGAAAATGTTACCTGAAATAGGATTGGCACTGCAATCATAAATGGAAAAGACAATTGAGTATGTTTCCTATATGACAGATTCTATGATAACCATGTATGGAAGAACTTTATGCAGGTCAAAGTTATATGGAATCTCCATGACATCAAGATGTTATGTGGAGGCTTGATGATAAGATGCATGAGTAACAATTGTCTCCCTTCATCTGGGTTTCGGGGATGAAATCCTTGTTAGGGGTTTATAACTTGTAACATCCCTGATCGAGGTTAGGACTAACCCTGTTTGTGTTGGCTAAGTAAATCAACTTCAATCAAAACCAAGGGAACCCCAAGAATAACTTCCCGAGAGCCAACTACCCCAGGAACCCATCTGCCTACTATCAGTATACTCATCCTCCTCTACACCCACAGCTGCACCCTTAGCTACAGCAACCTCAGTTAGCGCTGCCTCCGCAACAACCTCAACAAGGTCAACAACAACTTCCTCAGAAAAATACTCCTTCTCAACCGGAAGATGAAATGACTTTGATAAGACAGATGATGCAATCCTAACAGACTATGCTCGCTAATCAACAAGCTCAGCAAAAGGCAGTAGAAGCTCAACTTGCCGAAATTGCTGCACAACTGAAGCCTCCAGTAGGCACATTTGCAGGGCAGCCCGAATCGAACCCTAGACATGGACAGAATAGGCCTGAACAGTTGAATGTTGTTACTACGAGATCTGGACGCACCCTTCATGAAACTACAAGGATCACTCTTGATAATGATGATACACCTGCCTTTATGACGAATGAGAGCCCGAAGTAAGGAACGGAGAAGACCACAGAGGGCACAAAGGGCAAAGATAAAGAACAAGTGTCCACAGAGCCAGAAATCTTGCAGTATAAACCAAGGATCCCATATTCGGGAAGACTGCGACAAACGAAAATGGATACCAGGTTCCAAAAATTCAAGGAGGCAATGAAGAAACTTTACATCGATATCCCGCTCCTTGATGCTCTCTCTGAGGTACCGGCTTGGGCCAAATACCTCAAAACTCTGTTATCAAGGAAGTACATCACCGAGGAACAAGAAACTATCAAGCTTTCCCAAACCACCTCTGATATCATCCTCAATAAAATGCCAAAGAAGAAGAAGGACCCAGGTTCTTTCGGAATTCAATGCTGCATTGGAAATGCATCAACCAAAAAGGGACTAGCTGACCTAGGGGCCGGCATATCCATTATGCCCTATTCTATGTGCAAATGATTAGGTTTCACCAAATTGCTGCCTACAGCAATGACAATTCCATTAGCTGACTCTACAATCACCGCACCTCTTGGAATTATTGAAGATATTCCAGTTAGGATAGGCAAGGATGCCTATGTCCCGTGCGACTTTGTCATCATGGATATTAAGGAAGATCTGAGATACCCGATAATTTTTGGCAGACCTTTCCTCGCTACTGCCAGGGCGCATATCGATGTTGAAGCTGGTACCATCATTCTAAGGCTCGGAAAAGAAGTAATTCAATTCCGAGTCCTCAATAGCATGAAAGGTCCCAGCATCCAAGAGGAGGTCTTTCTTCTAGACGCAATGCAGAAAATGTCTCAATTAGAAATATCTGAGCCAGCGGACGAGTTAGAGAATGTTCTAACCAACCCAGATGTCGAATTCTCTACAAATGAGTTTGTTCAACAGTGTCTGCAACACTTAGAAAAGGCCGAAGAAGCACTGGCAGCCACCTTTGAGGAACTCAAAGCGGTCACCATTTTAGAAGCAACAGAGCCACCTAAGGCTCCTGAGATGAAGACTCTGCCCATGGGGCTTAAACATGTCTTCTTGGATGAGGAAAAAATATGTCTGGTTATTATCAGCTCCACCCTAACAGAAGACCAGGAAGAAAGGCTTCTGGATGAGCTGAAGAAACACAAAAAGGCCATTGGGTATAAGATAACCGACCTGACGGGCATAAATCCAGCCCTATGCATGCATAGACTACCCATGATCGAAGAATTTAAGCCATCACGCGAACATCAGAGGAAGATGAACCCTAATCTCAAAGAAGTGGTTCACCTGGAAGTCCTTAAATTACTAAAAGCCGGCATAATCTACCCGATCTCTGACTCCCAATGGGTCAGCCCCGTCCAAGTAGTTCCTAAAAAGGGAGGCATTACTGTCGTGCTTAACGACAAAAATGAGTTAGTACCCACTAGGACAGTGACGGGGTGGAGGATGTGCATTGATTATAGGAAACTGAACAAATCCACGTGGAAAGATCACTACCCTCTGCCCTTTCTCGATAAAGTCCTGGAACGCTTAGCTCATCAGAAATACTTATGCTATCTTGATGGTTATTTCGGGTTCTACCAAATTCCCATACACCCGGAAGACCAAGAAAAAACTACCTTCACCTGCCCTTTTGGAACCTATTCATTTAGAAGAATGCCATTCGGGTTATGTAACGCACCCGCTACCTTCCAAAGGTGTATGTCTGCCATTTTCGTAGGATTAACCGAATCCATAATGGAAGTGTTCATGGATGATTTTTCAGTTTACGGAGATTCTTTCGATAACTGTCTAATCAACCTTGGACAAGTTTTACAAAGATGCGAGGAAACGAACCTCATACTCAATTGGGAAAAATGCCATTTCATGATAACTGAAGGTGTCGTCCTCAGGCACAGGGTGATTGACAGAGGGATCGAGGTCGATAAGGAAAAAATCAATGTCATCTCAAAGTTATCGCCACTGAAAGATATAAAAGGAGTTTGGGCTTTCTTGGGTCATGTGGGGTTCTACAGAAGATTTATTAAGGACTTCTCAAAAATAGCAAAACCCATGACCCAACTCCTGACTAAAGATACCGAGTTCATTTTTAACCAAGAATGCATGCAAAGTTTCTCTACTCCCAAAAATGCTTTAATTTCTGCACCTATTTTAAGAGCCCCAGATTGGTCGCTACCATTTGAAATCATGTGTGACGCAAGAGATTACGCCATAGGGGTTGTATTAGGACAGTGGATCGAAAAGAAACCTTACGTAATTTACTACGCATCTAAAATGCTAGATGAAGCACAGAAGAACTACACTACTACAGAGAAGGAGTTCCTGGCTATCATCTACGTGTTTGAGAAATTACGCTCCTATTTGATCGGATCCAAGGTCATCGTCTACACTGACCACTCCGCCATTCGATACCTTATTCAGAAGAAAGATGCCAAACCCAGACTTATCTGCTGGGTGTTGATGCTTTAGGAATTCGATTTGGAAATTAAAGATAAAATCAGAGTGGAAAACGCCGTAGCCGACCATCTCAGTCGTATCGAAGTTGAAGATGAAGATAAAATCCCTATCCGAGATTCTCTTCCAGACGACTAATTAATGAAGGCTACTCATGGATTCCCTTAGTATGCGGATATTGTCAATTATCTAGCTACAGGAATCATTCACCCATCCGCTTCCTACCATGACAAAAGGAAATTCCTCAATGACATTAAGCAATATTATTGGGATGAACCTTACCTGTTTCACCTTTTTGCTGACAGACTTTTCCGTCGCTGCCTACCGGAAGAAGAGATTACCCCCGTCCTAGAACATTGCCATTTAAGACCCACGAGGGGCACATGAGTGCAAAGAAAACTGCTATAAAAGTTCTGCAATCTGGCTTCTTCTGGCCAACCATAGAAAAGGACTCCTATGATTTTGTGAAATCTTACAGCAAATGTCAATTCTCTGGCAACATATCCAAAAGGAACAAAATGCCCCTCACAATGTGGCAAGAAATTGAGCTTTTCGACGTGTGGGGGGTAGACTATATGGGCCCCTTCCCTTCTTCCTATGGTTTCTCCTACATCCTGGTTGCGGTGGACTATGTCTCGAAATGGGTCGAAGCTATACCCACTGTGTCCACCAATTCCAAACCAGTGATTAAATTGTTTAAAGATATCATTTTCCCCAGATTTGGAGTCCCCAGAACTGTCATATCAGACGGCGGGACCCATTTTCTGGAACGAAGTTTTGAAGCCCTGTTGAAAAAATATGGAGTCAACCACAAAGTAGCCATGCCTTACCATCCACAGACCAGTGGTCAGGTCGAGGTATCAAATAGACAACTAAAGGCGATCCTAGAAAAAACAGTCAATAGAAACCGCACTGACTGGTCCACCAAGCTTCCCGATGCCCTTTGGGCTTATCGAACAGCCTATAAAACACCAATCGGGACAACCCCATTCCATTTGGTATACGGGAAGTATTGTCATCTTCCAGTAGAACTGGAACACAAAGCTTGGTGGACCATCAAACAACTAAATTTTGACCTTAAAAGTGCGGAAGAAAACAAACAACTCCAGCTGCAGGAGCTAGAGAAGCTCCGAATGACCACCTATCAAAGTGCCAGGATTTATAAGGAGCAAACTAAAATGTGGCACGACGGTCATCTTAAGAGGAAAGACATCGCCATCGGCGACAAAGTTCTCCTTTTCAACTCCAAGCTCAAGTTGTTCCCTGGAAAACTCCGAACAAAATGGTCCGGGCCCTTCACCATAAAGCATATATACCCAACTGGAGCTGTCATTATCGTCGACAATAACGGAGGAGAAAGGACGGTCAACGGACATCGGTTGAAAAAATACTACACTCCAGCAGATAAAATGCCAAGACAAATCATCAAAATCAGTGACGCCACGCCATCAACATAACAGCATCAAAGATTCATCGAGCCAGCGACGTAAAACCAAGGCGCTACTTGGGAGGCAACCCAAGATTTCAACATTTTCTTCTAATTTTCTATTCTTTCTATTATCTTAGGTTTATCTTCTGAAAATATAAAAATTTCATATAACCAAAAAAAACATTAAAAAAATATTAAAAAAATTCACATAACCAAAACAAACATAAAAATATAAAAATCCGTTCGACCTTTACCCTCCCAAACGGTCCTGAGACCGTTTGGAGTCCAAAGAGTCGCTAGACCGTTTGACCTAGGGTTTTTGTATGGTCAACCCCCCATTTCCTATAAATATAAACCCCCCTCCTTCTTCTCCCTTTCGACTCTCGAGCATTCCTTAAACCCTTGTGCGAACGGCTCTTCCTGCTCCTGTCTCTGGGCGCCTTGCAACGCCAGTCCTCCTCGCCGACCATCCCTCTCCGGTTCTATGTTTCTTCACGACGACCTCACCGTAGTGTATCCACTCTCCGTTTCTCCGTCGTCATCTCCACCAACAGCAGCAAGGTTGGCACACCACCTTCACCGACGCAGGCTCCGGCGCCACGAATCACTGTTCTATCAAACCGCCGCCGCTATCTTCACCTTTGTCGCTGTCTACGGCACCGCCACGATCCTCTTTTTCCATCGCCACCATCATCTTTATCGCTGCCATCCTTATTTTCGCCGCCGACTCTGCTACTCTTTTGCCGGCTGCTTCCCGACGTTTCACCTTCCAAACGGTCTTCAAACTGTTTGGAACCAAACGGTCCTGAAACCGTTTGAGACCAAATGGTCCTGAAACTGTTTGGGACCAAACGGTCTCCAAACCATTTGGAACCAAACGGTCCTAAAACCGTTTGAGACCAAACGGTCTTCAAACCGTTTGGCCTTCCACAACCGTTTTTAGTTTTGTTAAAATATAAAACCACATAAATACAAATAAAATCCAATTTTACTTCTAAGCATGTTGTTCTTACTCATGATTTTCCACTTTTCAGAAATGGCATCACCAGCTAAGCATGCCTCAGGATCTGACGCTCCTTTCTGGACAAAGGAGCAAATGATGGAAGACCGGGCCAATCTCCAGAAGATCATAGACACCTACAACAAGACTGGCCAGGCCCCACCAAAGGTCAAAATCATAGATGTCTTGTGTGACATTGACCGCCTCAACAAATGTCTAGCTGAGGCGCCTGAAGAAGAAATAGAAATATCCTCTAGTGATGAAGGCTCTGAATACAAGCCAAACTCCGAGGACGAGTCCCCACCTGAAAAATCAAAGGGGAAACAAAAGGTCCAGGAAACTGCAACTGGACAACCCTCCAAGAAACGAGCAAGAAAGCAGGTCCGGCCTGTCACTGCAAGGGAGAAAACCCTGGTAGGAAACACTCCACCAATCACCACCTCTGCTGCCGCTCCCGCAACCATCATTGTTCCCTCTTTCCTTCCTGTCACCACCACAACACCACCACCAGAAAGCCTCTACATACACACAGCCCCCTTAACCGAGAAAATCCTAAAACCCACAAAGTACGTCTGCTCCAGCATACTACTTAGGATGGGGATCCATGACCGAATTTTCAACATACTAGACAAAGCCAACCTTGCAAGGCTGTGTTTGGTACCTGAGATCTCATACTCTGAACCCACAACTGAATTCTTCACCTTTCTTAACAAAGAGCCCGTCGACATCATGGATAGATCACGGGATGGAGGTGACCGTAGGATGGTCACCACACTCTTCGGCAGTAAGGTTGTCATAATAGAAAATATGTTGAATGAAATCTTTATTGACAACCAGGAGCAGCTAAAGAAGGCCAAGGCTGTGGGAACTAAGAATCCTAACTTCAACAGGCACAACTTTTGGAAATCTCTGACAGGGCTCCCCACCTATGATGCAAAAACATGCAAGGCATCCAACATACAATCTGGACTAGTGCGCACTTTACATAAAATCCTCGCAGGCGCACTCTTCCCCAGGATAGAAGGAGGGAATGTTATAATTTCGGATCTATTTGTTCTCTGGTCCATTCTACACGGGATGCCAGTCAAAATTGGACGTCATATGATCCAGAAACTATCAGCTTACACCCTGGGAAAGGAAATTTGCATGGGAGGTCATGTCACATCCATCATCAAATACCTCAAGATGGGAAGACCTCTACCTAGATGCATGCAAATAAAGGGCAACATCCTCACCAACGAACAAAGCTTGAAGAACTCCTTCATTATCAAGGAGAAGGATGTGAAACTACATTACGTCTTCTGCCCAACTGTCAAATCATCCAGAACCCTGCTACCGCTCCCGGAGCTCATAGATTACAACAAGGAAAAGCTCCTCTTCACTGACGAGGAGCTTACCAAACTCATAGCAACGGTCAAAGCACCAGCAAAGAAAATAAAGGCAGGGCAGACAGAACTTAGCATCAACGCCCCGACAGATAGGACAACATAAATTCATGTGAAACGACCATCCACAAGACTTTCACAGAATCAACAGCTGTCGGGGACACCAACTTTCAAACCACATCCAGAAGACAACCCCCTTCCCGACGATCACATCACCACCTCATCTTTAGACTCTTTCATTATGAGTCTAAATGCTGAGATAACCGCCACCACCTCACCACCCTCCACCTTTCCAACATCCACCACCCTTCCTTTTTTCCCCACAACCACACTACCACCCGCACCCTCTTCTTCACCCCTTTTCCCTTCGGGCTCTCCCTTCTCCACTCCTACGCCCAACTTTACCACTTTCCCCTCCACCTCCACAGTCTCTACCCCATCACTATCACTCCCACCACTTTCACCAGAGATACCACCACCTTTCCCATCTACCACCACCTCGACACCACTGGTGACCCCATCCATAGTCACCACGCAGTTCACGGCACCATCAGTGTCTCTTCTGCAAGACACTACCACCGTCCCACACAAACCCCAGCCACCCCACCCTTCCGCTTCTGGGGTCCCCTTTTCCAATATCGGTGAGGAATTCGGACGTCAATTCGACGTCATCTGAAACCTCCTCACTGATCCTTCTAACATTTTACATTCTATTTTTTCTTGTGTGCAGGGATTATCCAAACAGGTGGTCATGATCGACGAACAGAACCGCGCCTTGCCCAACATCCTCCAAGGTTCTCAGCAACGACAAGATGATGTGGCTAAGCAAGTTGATCACATTAACAGCCACTACAACAACTTGCCCAAGCTGGTCCTTGGAGCGAAGTGCCAGCAAGAAGCGATGGCTAAGCAAGTCGATGAGATCTCTACGCAGACTCAACCTCTACCTGAGACTCTCCGCGAGCTCAAGCAGCAACAAACAACTCTTAGCACGCGCTTGGGCAACATCAGCAGCACCCTCACACACCTAAACAATTGCCAAGAGGAGTCAACAAATAATGAAATCCAGCAACTACGTGCTCAAGTAACAGATCTTACAGCATGACTCCTCTCTGCTGAGGGCCGATATAACGATCTCAAAGAAACACACGACGCACTGCTCGAAACACACGAGCATGTGCAAGTGGCGTTCGATGAGTTATAAGCCACCCATCAGCGGTGCAAAAAGAAAGCAAGCAAGAAGCTCGTAGCCAAAGCATCAGCTGCCAAAGACAGTGACAATGACGAAGAAGAAGACTCCGACTCCTCTGCCAATTCTAACAACGACACTACTTCCTCAGGTGACAAATCTGATGATGGAGAGGACCCAGGCCAAGCAGCAGAACCTTCTCAGAAAGGTTTCGACAAAGGTCACCAAGAAGGTGGACATCACCCCAAGTCCCCCCACAACAAAAATGTAAACATGTCATATGGGGACCAATTCCTTGATTGTTGTGCTTTGGGATCCATTAGGGAGTCTGCTAAAGCCGCGGCTTTCGCTGAGTTCCACCAATGTATATTATGAACCAGCGCAAGCCCACCAGCAACAACCGCTCAAACTTTCTCCGCACTTGACAAATCAGTGCCTTTCCCCCAAGACCAGGACGAGTCAGAACGTGTGCGTTTAGATACAGACGACGAACTCGATTCTGCTTCTGATTTGGATGATGATCTGCAAGACTATGCAGCAGTCATGGAACAAACCTCCTCACCCCGCCACCCGCAAGAGCTCCCCCCGCCACCACCTCTACCGCATAAGATGCACAATTTAGATATGGCAGCCATCTCCACACTAGATGCTCCAGACATTTTTATACTGAACACTATTGTTGATGATGCAAAAGTGGGGGAAGACATCATCTACCATAACACAAAAACTAAGCGCATGTTGACACGAGAAGACTTCCGCAACATCCTGCGACCAAGGTTCACGATGTCAATGGCAATCTTCCGTGTCCTACTCGCCAACTGTATAGAAGTGTACAGAAGCTCTAAGAGGCAACAACCAGTTTTTAATGCCTCACCTGCTCTATCTATCGGCCTTTTATACAAAGATATACGTGCGAAATCAATAGAGTGGCTGCGTGCTGGTTTAGCACGGCGGGCACGTTATCTTACCGTGCCTTTTCAAGTTTTGGATCACTGGTTATTTATGATTGTAGACACCGAGGCTCGGGATGCCAAGGTATATAATTTTTGCGGCACTGAGCTACCTGTCAGTACAATAAATTTTGTTGGTGAAGCAATAGGCGAAGCAAGATGTATACCCTTCCGGCTGCTTAAGTTAATTTGGGCTGCACGCCCATCCCTCCATCAAGACTGGAGCCAACCCTGGTTCCAAATAATTAACCCACAAGTTCAAGCCGCTGAGGGATCTGGGGACTGTGCTTTTTGCACCATCTGTCACATCCAAGAGCTGAACCAAGAACTCCCTTTTACTGATCTAGTCGCTGAAGATTTTCACTCCTTGCGAGGGCGTTATGCCATGGAGCTCATTTGTGATAGAAGGTTCTTCAAGGACCCAACAATGGCACCAGATGACGTCCCCCGTTACCTTTTTTCAGAAATACAATACCCACAGAGGCGACCTTTTCGACAAACTTTGAAAGAGTTGGAGAAATCCAAGGAGCCAGCCACAGCTCCCGAGCAAAGAAAAAGAGACATAGATCTTTTGTCTGCCATAGAAACAACTTTCCCAGACTTTGACCTCAGTGCTTGCAACGGTCTCTTCGACATTGAACTACACCTCATCATGTCGAGGCTTTCTGCCGAGAAGGATGAACTCGTATTCATGTCTGGTGACATTCTAATTATGGCAGACACGCTTCAAGAGACTATACAGTTTAAAGGATCTCTCTCCGTAAGCCTAATGGCCGCTTATCAATTTCTCCTCGGCCAAAATAACCCCACAACATATATGGCATCCCCGTACATGAAGGATGATCTGTTAAATCTAAAGAACTTCAGAACAACTGAAGCGCTAATCTCCTTTCTACAACACACAACACCGAAGTTCATCATGCTACCCTTCCTTTATCATGAGCACTGGATGCTTCTGGAAACAAACCTTCCTGAAGGAACAACTACAATCTATAATAGTTCCGACAGCCAGTACAATCCCCGACAGAAGCATTATGTCGTGACACCAAAGACGCCCATGGAGGTAGTGGTGAAAGAATGCGCTGACAAATTAATCGCCTTTTTGAGTCAGCATACAAGGGCTTACGACAAAGAACATTTTCATCGCCCTTCCTTCAGCCACAAATACCCCCAACAAATTCGGGAATCAAATGACTGCAGCTTCCACGTCCTCTACTGGATGTACAACATCATGGTCCTTCAAAAACTAGTAGAGGATCTGAGTGACGTGGATTATCACGCTCTACGCGGACAGTTTGCAGCTAATCTACTTCGAACACCAGGGGAAAACTCAGGATTAACTTAGCATGCATCCCTTTTCATCGTACTTCTCAACCTATCACTTTGACACTCTGAGGACAGAGTGAGTGATAAGTTAGGGGGGGTACATTAGACAAGGGCGAGGTATCATTTCTAAAATCCCTCTTTTTCCATCTTCTCCTTCCTTTGTACATATTTTCTTATTTTCCTTTACACATTTTTCTTTTTAAATAATTCTTTTGGAATATAGTCACCCTCAGCTAACTTTAGAATCATGTTAGTCCTCAAAAGTAAATCTCACTCAGACATATAATGGCGACTTAATAATGTCTCTCTACTATCGATTTTCATGCTCTTGTTTCACTTCTACATCTGACTCTCCACAGGTCAATATCAAGGCAGAAATAAGCCAAGTTCTCAAGGAGGAGAGGGGCATCAGGCAATTTTCAAATCAAGATGTCTTGCAAGTGGAACACAAAAAGAAACCAAATAAGTGCATGTTGAAAAACTCTAAGAACAGCTTTCTTCTCTTCAAATAAAAGAGGCTTGGCCGCCAAAAACAATTTCCCGAAAAACCCCAAAACCCAAGCCTGCGAGTCTTCGAATAAAAGCCAGAGAGTTGAATAAAATTATGAGAGTTGTGCCATAAATAAGGATCTATATAAAGAACCGATAAAGGTCTCACCCGGCCGGCACATTCAGCTGCCCTCACGAAGGCAGATGTGTCGTGCCTGGTAGTAAAACCCTAAGGTATCTAATATATGAAAGGCTTATAAAGGACTCACCTGGCCGGTACATTCAGTTGCCCTCACAAAGGCAGATGTGTCGTGCCCGGTAGTGATATTCTAAAAGCATAGACAACCCCTCCCCCACTTGAAGGGGGAGTTACACTTCAAGCCTTTAGCCAACCCTCATACCCACTCTAGCTTCCAGTAGGTTCTTCAGAGAGGTATAAAGCTGATTAGAGTCAACAACATGCACAGAATAAAAGTGGTCCCGATGCAAGCTACGAGATACGGAAGGAACCTGAGACCTAAGCAACTCTCAAAACCTGAAAGAGTCAAGGCAAGCAATAAGACCTGATATGACCTTAGGAGAACTCAGGTCGAGAATTGAAGCAAGAGTATGGAAATCCTAACTAAATAAAATCACCTCGCCATTACATGCCTCAGCTCTATCTAACTTGAGGACAAGCTAGACTCTAAGTTAGGGGGGGTGATAACTTCCAATTTTGGGATGATTATCTTAGTCCTTTCTTTAGTTTTCCACACTCTTTCTCAATTAAAACTAGACATAATCCCTAAATATTCCCTCTTATTGTAAATATACTATTAGACTAACTTTTCCCCTTTATATTTGCAGAAAAAGACACCAAAAAATCATAAAAGACTCAACCAGCCTCAAGACCGTATCGGTCCTGAGACCGCATGAAGTCACACGGTCCCAAGACCGCATGAAGCCAATCGGTCCTGAGACCGCATGGAGTCACACGGTCCCAAGACCGCATGAAGCCAATTGGTCCAGAGACCACATGGAGTCACACGGTCCCGAGACCGCATGAAGCCAATCGGTCCCGAGACCGCATGGAATCACACGGTCCTGAGACCGCATGAAGCCAATCGGTCACAAGACCGCATGGAGTCACACGGTCCCAAGACCGCATGAGATCCAAACGGTCTTAAGGTCCAAACGGTCTTGAGGTCTAAACGGTCTTAAGGTCCAAATGGTCTTAAGGTCCAAATGATCTTAAGGTCCAAACGGTCTTGAGGTCCAAGCGGTCTCCAAACCGTTTGGACTTCACTTAAGGCCTATAAATAAGACCCCAAGGGTCCTCTAAAAGGGATCAAGTTTCAGACGTCTAGAGGCTGCCTCGATCACTCCAGAGCAAATCCGACTTCCATCCTCTGCCCAGGGGCTGCCGGTCTGAGATCCACATTCCATCTCAAAGCTGCTTTCTCCCTCTCTGCCAAAGAAGGTGGGAAGAGGGGACCTCATCATCAAGCAACCTGTGAAGCTGGAAGATCGTCTCTCTCTCCAAGGGGTTGACTTTCCTCTCTCCTTTATGGGGATGATGCTCTCTCTCTCTTATTGCCTCCTTCTTTGTCCTAGTTATGAGCGAGTAGTCTCTCTCACTGGGGTGCGGGGAGTAGCCTCGCTACCCATGTTTTCATCTCATGTAATGTAATCCATGATTTGCAATATAGAGATTCTATCTTTTCAGTTCAACATCAAACGTTTAATGAATGCTTGTTGCTTGATCACCAACTTGTGTTATCTTTTATCTTTTAGTATGAATTGTCTACGTTTGTACTATTACATTCGAAACTCATTTGTATGTTGGTCCTTGGTGCATGTATCCACCATGTGCTTGTTTCGGTATCTAGGAGTGCTTTCGAGAAGTGGAGTAAACTCACTTCCAAATGTTGTACTTTCATACCATGAAATGGAATCAGTTGACGTATAAAAGTACAACTTTAGTAATTCGAGGAACACACTTTGAGAAGGGAATGATGCAAAGTAGTTGACCATTCGTTTGGGGATGTCTGGTGTTGCATCATTCCCACACTTCTTGTAGTTAGTTCTCCGAAAGGAAACTAAATCTACGAAGATGCTAACTGACTAAACTCTTGTTGTAGGTTATGTTTTGTTTTGCATGTCTTAATCCATGTGTAGTGGCGGTGAAAACCAATCACACCCTAGTGACTTCTTATCATTGTTTAACTTCCTTAAATTTACTTGCTTACTTTACTTTACATGTTCTTAGTTTAATAAAATCAAACCAACCTTTCAATCTAAATACCAACTAATAAGTGATTAAGTGAAATTCCAACGTTTTCTATCTTGTTGCTACCAACAAGACCGTTGTCCCGTGGATTCGACCCTTAACTATACTACGATAAGACTTCCACGTATCTTAGCATACGTGGGTGGAGTTCTCTATCTAGTATAAGCAAGGCTAAACCTAAAGACTTATCATCTTTAGGATTTTTAGTGGTGCACGCAATTCCACATAAGTGGAAGCTCCATCAAGCGACCACTTGTTGCGACCATCCAAGAGCCAACCAAGGTATCGACCAAACCAACAAGGAAAATAGGGCATTGTGACCATAGGAAGACTAGGCGTAGTGACCACCAAGATTAGGGTTAACTCACCTTGCGACCACAACAAGGATCCATGTGTGGCGACTGCAAGATAATTAGTGTTAGGGTTGCGACCCAACCAAGCATCAACACAAGAATAGTGACCATGAGAAACATGTTGAGGGTAGAGACCTAAAAATAGAGTTGATCCATGATCAAAATATATGATAAACATCAAGAACCTACGCATCATCAAGGGGGAAAACTCCATTCAAAAATGGACATAAAAGAACATGAAACAAACATCACCAAGAAAAAGGTCAAATGAATATGATAACGATCAAAACCCTAAGGATAATTATCACCAAAACCAACAAGGGAACCATGAGCCAAACTCTTGCAACTAAAGATCAAAACCCTCCAACATCACATGATGGCTTAAACATAACATGGTGATAAAACCAAGGATCAAGATGCATGTCAAAACAACAACTCCTTCATCACTTATAATTCAAGTGCATGAATCAAGATTTAGGAGAAAGAGTAATCTTATGTAGGAATACTTCAAAATCTTAAATACTAGATCATGATAACATTATCTAGCATCTTAAGATCACATTGTAGAGATAAAAAAGTAGCATGCAAGCAAGAATATGATGCAATAATAGAAGTAGGGAAAGTTATATAACCTGCCTTAAGATGAAGATCAAGCTCCAAAGCCATGAGCTCCAAGAGAGAAGAGAAATTCCAACTTGGATCAACTCCATAGCTAACAAGATCACCTCATTAACAAGAAAACATACCAAGGTAAAAGGAAATCTCAAGAAGAAAGTAAACTCAAATGCTAGGCCGATCTAAGAAGAAGAAAGATGAAAGGAGAGAGCTTCATCTCACTTAGGTACTACCATGGTCAAACCATGGTCAAACCATGGTCTCGACCTCTATGGAGAGAAGTTCCTCAAGATATCCACCATGGTAGAACCATAGTGTCATGGATAAGAATGGAAAAGAAGATGTAGAGTTCAAAGGAAAAAATGAGATCAAAGGTATAGAACCACTTACCAAGAAGGAAGATCACCAAGGATCACCACAAAGAAGATGATCAAGCTCAAGATCACCACATGAAAGGGTGATCAAGCACCAAAGCTCCAAGATCATCACCTTCTTTAGATCCACCAAGCTCAAGGCCGAACACAAGGAATATGAGAGGAAAAAGAGCTAAAGGAGGTACTTGCATGTGAAAGAGAGAGCATACATATTCAAGGGTAGGAGGGAGGTAAAGATAGGAGGTGTCAATGTATGAGAGCAGTAAAAGGACACTTGTCCCACAAAGGATTCACCATGCCACACATGTTCTAGAGGGTCGTTAAAAACTATGGGGTACAGAGACCACTTAGGTCCACTACACTCACAAGGTCGAAGCAAAGCACATAGGTTGGTCGCAATACCACCCACGAGAGTGTTACGGTCGCAACACTACCAAGGTCACAACACATCTCCACATATGAGAAAACCCTAGCAACCAACACAAGGAGAAAGACATTAGGTTACAATAAACATTACCCAACATACAAGGTCAAAACACCATCAAACTTAGGCATCCATGCAATGCCATGCAAACCCTAATATTATCTCACAGTGCCACCCCATCAAACAAGGTCAAACAAGGAACCCCTAAGCATCATTATCTATATTATAATGCTAAGTCACAAAAGGAACAACCTACATGTGACAAATTTCAAGATAGACCCTCAACATGGGTAAATTGCATCTTGGTCCAAAACAAGCATAACTAACTCAAACATCAACCAAATAGGACCAAAATGAAAATATAAACTTGCCACATGTTATTCAGGTTCATCATATGATCAGATTAAGGTTAAAGCATCTTAGTAAGCAAATAAAACACAATCAAGCACTAATCTAGGTCAGGGGTCTTACAAAAAAGGTAAGTAAGAAAGACATCAATCAGTCCAACAATCATAACCATAAAGAGAAAATAGAAAACTAGCATGGATGGAAACGACAAAGATACAGAAGTTGAAGAAACAACTACAGGATTTGTTGGAGAAGGGTTTCATCAGATTGAGAATTTCTTTATGGGGTTCTCCCATGTTGTTTGTGAAGAAGAAAGATGGTTCCATGAGGCTTTGTATAGATTACCAGAAGTTGAACAAGGTCACAGTGAAGAAAAAGTAACCATTAATGAGGATTGATGAACTCTTTGACCAAGTGAGAGGCGTTACTATGGTCTCTAACATAGATCTGAGATCAGGATATCACCAATTGAGGATCAAGGAAGATGACATTCCTAAGACTGTTTTTTGGACTAGGTAAGGTCACTACAAGTTCGTGGTCATGTTGTTTGGGTTGACTAACCAAAAACATTCATGGATTTGATGAACAAGGTGTTCAAACCATATATGGATTAGTTTGTGGTTGTGTTTATCGAAGACATCCTAATATACTCCAATGACATACAACATCGTGAGCAACATCTACAATAGGCATTGACATTATTGAGGCATCACAAGTTGTACACCAAGTTTAACACGTGAGAGTTCTGGTTGACAGAGGTGTCATTTATGGGCAACAACATATCTGCTAAGGGTGTGTGTGTGGACTCTAAGAAGGTATAGTTAGTTCTATAATGGGAGCAACACAAGACACCGACACATGTTCAGAGTTTCTTAGGTCTGGTAGGGTATTACCAGAGGTTCATTAAGAACTTCAATGCTATCACTCTACCCTTAAATAGTTTGACAAGGAAATGCATTTCTTTTATCTAGGATGACAAGTGTTAGCATTCTTTCAAGTTTTTGAAGGAGAGGTTGACTAGTGCTCTAGTGTGGGTTCTTTCAGAGCAATAGAAGGGATATACCATCATCTATGATGCTTAGAAGAATGGCTTGGTATGTGTGTTGATGTAGGATAAGAACATGATTTCTTTTTCTTCACAACAACTTAAGAAACGTGAGGAGAACTATCCAACACACAATATAGAGCTTGTAGTTGTGATCCATGCCTTGAAGATTTGGAGGATATAAGTTTCAGATCTTCACCAACCACAAGAACCTTCAATATATCTTCTCGAAGTAGGAGCTTAATATGCGACAGATAAGATGGATGTAGTTGATCTAGGACTATGATTGCATAATGGATTACCACCAAGGGAAGGCGAACGTGGTGGGTTTTGTGTTAAGAAGGAAGTCATCTTCATCATCCTCTGTAGACAAAGAACAGTTGCACTCCTTGGTGTGCCACAAGCAGGACATGTTGGTGACACTTCATCAGATGAATGTACGGTTGGAGGGTTCCCTGTTGGTAGGTTAGCTAGAACATTTGTAGGTTAAGCCTACATTGATACAATAGATCGGAGACACTTAGAAGGATGATACAGTGATACAAAATATCAGGTTAGATTTTGGCAGCAAGAAGTGTGATGTCTATATGAGATAGATGAGGGTACAATTTTCTTCCATGACATGATAGTGGTTCCACATGTTGATGACCTGAGAAAGATGGTACTTGAGGAGGCTTATTATTCTGTGTACATGATGCATATTGAAAGTACTAAGATGTACCACAAACCAAAGGACTTGTATTGGTGGCCTGGGTTAAAGTGTGATGTGGTAGAGTTTTTTCCAAGTGTGTAGTTTGCTAGTAGGTCAAGGTTGAGCATCAGAAACCTACAGGAGCCTTGTAACCTGTTCCAAAATCACAATGGAAATGGGATCATATCCCTATGGACTTTGTGGTTGGTGTTCCTTGGATAGCCAATGGTCATGATTCCATTTGGTTATAGTTGGCAGATTGACCAACTCAGCACACTTCCTTCTAGTCAAGACGACGCACACATCAGAGAAGTTATCACATATATATGTTGACGAGATAGTGTGCATGCATGGTATTCCAGTTACCATAGTATTAGATAGAGGGCAACAACTTACAAGTCAGTTTTGGGAGCGTATGCACTCAGTTATGGTGATATAGATAAGGTTTAGCACAACTTTCCACCCTTAGAAAGATGGTAAGTCAGATAAGAGCATTCAGACTCTAGAGGATCTTCTTAGGACATGCTTTCTGTAGTTTCTTAGCAGTTGGGATATCCACCTGAGTTTGATAGAGTTTTCTTACACCAACATATATCAGAGGAGTATAGACATTGCACCGTATGAAGCTTTATACGGGAGGCATTTTTGGTCACCGTGTTGTTGGTATAAGACAATTGAGTATCAGCTTTTGGGTCCTAAGCTAGTGTGACAGACTACAGAGCATATCAAGGTGATACATCGGTAGCTGAAGGAAGCCTAGGACATGTGGAAATCATATGTTGACAACTATCATAGACCATTATAGTTCTAACTTGGAGATCGGGTGTATCTCAAGGTTTCTCCATTGAAAGGTGTGCTAAGATTTGGTAAGAAAGGTAATTTGGATCCCAGGTTCATGGGACCATACCCTATGGTTGCAAATGTTGGAAAGGCGGCTTACAAGCTGGAGATACCATCAGTGTTGCATAGGTTGCACCCTATCTTTCACATTTTGATGAATAGGAAGTGTCACCCAGACACAGAGCTAACATCGCAGCTACTGGATGTTGACTTGGAGGAGGATATGTCTTATGTTGAGGGTCCCATGTTCATCTTGGATAGGAGGGTGAAGAAGAAGGATATAGATCTTGTTAAGGTTTTCTGGCATCACCATGACGTGGAGGAATCCATGCGGGAGTTAGAGGATGAAATGCGTAGGAAGTACCCATCTCTATTTTCATAGGATTTCAGGGGTGAAATCCTTGTTAGGGAAATATGGTTGTAAGTCCCCTATCCTAGATTTTTGGTGGATCTTGTTTGCTTAGGATAACTAGATTTTAAAACCTTAATATAACCTTGTGATATGCATTTATAACACGTGATAGGCTTATATTTTTAGTTTGTTCCAGTTTGGATGTTGTTTGAGCTAGTTATTCCTATTAGTGCTTATTTTGGGACAATTTGCAGTTTACCCATTTTCAAGGGTTTTCTTGCAATTTGTCACATGCTTGAGGTTCCTCTCATGTTTTGACATCATTTTGGATAGAGTGGTGCTTTGGGACGCTTTTTTGAACCTTGGTTTGAAGTGGTGACATGTTGTGTTGAGTTTTATGGTTTGCATGGATACCCTATACGAATGTTCGACCTTAGGTATGTGTTGATAGTTAAGCTCTATTTTCAGCAATCGCCAAGCTTTCCTTTGGCCAGATTTATCTTTGGTTGATGATGTTTTAGGTGTACCTAGTGGCCTTGGTGGTCGATGATCCTATGACCCTCTTTGGTCGCCAAGAAACAACCCTAAGGTTTGGTTTATACGTTCATTGACTTTTGATCTTTCTTGGTCACAAAAATCCCTTTGACTGGTGGCTCTTCTTAGACCAAGTGGTCACTGGTTGTTCTTTTTAATGAACTAAGTTGCATGTTTGAGTTTGGTACTTCCATGGATGAGTTTGGTGGATACATGGCATGCATTTGCATGACACTTAACCTCCCTTCTCTGTCTCTTACCCTTGGCTATATGAACCTCCCTCCTTGCATGAGACTAAAAAATTTTGTACCCTTTCTTTCTCTCTTCTTGCTTGGAGCTCGTCCCCCTTGTGTTTGGTGGTGAAGATGGAGCTCAAGTGGTTGATCCATCTTTCTTGTTGAGAAAGGGTTTGGAACAACCCTTCCTTGGTGATCATTTAGTGATGTTTCTTCTTATTGATCTTGGGAAGTGATCTACCTCTCTTCATCTTCATTTTCCTCACCTAACCCTCTTCTTCTTTCTCTTCTTAGACAATACATGGTACTCCATGGTAGCACTTGAGTCAGACTTGAAAAGTTCTCTTCTTGACCATCATACCTAGGTTTTTTCTCTCCTTCTTGATCTTTGACCTAGGATTTTTTTTTCTCTCTTGGACATGAAGATAGTTTGGCAAAAAGTGGTGATCAATCTAGGGATTTCTCTCTCTTTCTTGGAGTTTCCTTACTGTTGGAGTTGATCCATCTTTGCTAAGGAAATTTATATAACTTTCTACTCTCTTATTGCTTGCAATTATCTTGCATTCAAATAATCTACTCTTAGAATGTGATTCCAAGATGAATGATGATATCTAGGATCTAGGGTTTACATTTCCAAGGTGATTCTTGTATGGATATCTTCCTTCCATTGAATGCTACCCTTTTTCCACAAAACCTCTCTTTGATGGTGCAGGTTTGGATGCATGTAGGTTAATACAAAAATTGGTTTTCTCTTTCATGATTATGGTTTTACTCTCTCTTGTGATGTCAAGATTAGGGTTTTGGAGTTGACTTATCTCTTATGTTATACACCTGGGTGGTTTTCAATTTCATGGAGATGAACAACCTGTTGATCTTGATTTTGATGAGGTTTTCTTTCCCTTGATCTTTTTCAAGCTATGGTTTATGTGATTGAGGAGTTTCTGATATCTTTTAGGTCACTGAGAATGGATCTTCTTGAGTGGTTGTTGAGGAGACTATCGTCTTTGGTCAATGAGCTTTACTCATGTTCTTTGGTCACCACAGTTCCCATATTTGGGACTCACTTTGGTTTAGGAGATTTGTCATGGTTATATGGTTGCTGAACCTTAGACCCTGATGGTCTTTTGATGCATGAATCTCTACGATTGATGAGGTGTCAAAATTTTTCTTCAAGCATCGATGCATCAACCCTTTCTTTGGTCGCTGATGTTTTGACCTATGTGGTCGCTGAAGAGGATTCATCTCTTTGATAAAGGAAGAAGGTGAACCTCAATCTCAGAAGTCAAAGAAAATATTTAGACCATGTAATTGCCTTCTGTGGTTGACCTTATGATGATGATAGTTGACCTATATGACTTTCAAGAATGTTGGAGATAATAATTATTATGGTTTATCCTTGTTTCTGTTGTGAAACCCTAATAAAATTACCTTGTTGAACCATAACCTTGATTCAAGTACATGATAATGCTGCTTAGACTACTTGATTAATTAGTATGATGATGGCATACATTCTCTCTCTATATATATAATGTTGAAACACTAAAATCTATCTTGCAAACATCATGATTCTCAATTGTAATGTTATACTGAGCTTATGTAGTACATGTATTGTGATGATGAGGAGCCTTTTTAAGGCATGGAGATATGATGATGTTCTTGCATGGAACAATTTGAGTGGTCTTATAACCTTGGAAAAGGTTTATTACCCTAATTAAGGTGAAATCCTATGTGTTATGTGATAGGGATTGGTATCACATGATGATGTGATGATAAGTGTAGACTCAATGATATTAGTAAAATAGTACCATGTGTTGATGTGGAAAGTTTATGTTTCATACATTTTATATTTTCTAGAGTGGATACTTCCCCATAATTTTGTAGAACTCAATTGGATTCACTAATGAAGTAAAACCATAATCATATACTTGATTGATTCAATATCAAATCACCCAATTGGATTAAATAATCAAAGTAGAATCCTAATCATGTACTTCCATGTGCCATAGATCCATTCCAGTGTCAGGACTTGCTGTATGGTGAAACGAGTATTCCTAAGGGAAACTATGAGTGCATGGTATTGAGCATGTAGGGTGTAAGAGATTATGTGTCGTTGACATTTTGATCCCAAGGTCTGGAGGATGGATATGGTCATGCCTCAGTGTGAGAACGGTTGCGGTCGTGTCTCGGATATTTGTATATGTGATATGTTTGTGGACAATTACAGTTTTACCTCGGTGTCAGGGTTTCCCACATACCCTGGTATCTAGTACTGTGCTTGTACCAAGGCAAACTAGGTGTTTTTAGCTTGACTATATGTCTCTAGTGGCAATTGATTGATATGTCTCTAATTCTCTCATACTAACCAAGAGGGGAAGGTGGGATCTTAGGAGTCTGGATCTCCTAGATCTTGTATGGCACTGATTTTGACATAGTAGTGGTTAGTTGGACTTTTAATGGTACGACTCAAACTCCTCAGGGCTTAAAAGTCATAATACATTCATTTAGTATATTTGACTAGGGTTAAACACACTTCACATTAGATTTTACCCTTGCCTTGTTCCTTATACTTCTCAGTTGTTATATTATGTGGTAAAAGGAATGAATTGTTATACATGTTCTGTGTATTCCTTCTAGTCATGTATAATGCGATGACTATTTGTTGTAGCAACTTAACCTGCTTATCTTGTGTAATCACTTTAAAATATTCCTTTAGCTACAATCAACTCAACCTGTGTAGTAATATATCATGTTGTATCAATAATCGTTGGTTGAAAGTTACATCTCTCACTGGTATGTTGGTCTCACCTCATGGGTCACCACATCTTTTAGGTGGTCATCAGTGGCTTGATTTAGAGCATGTTGTTGAGGAGGTGAAACTTAGAGATCAGTAGATACAGAAGGCTGGATAGCTGGTAGTTGTATTAGTAGAGTCGTAATGTCATCTAGGTACTCTCAAGTCCGAGTAGGGATGTGTTCTGTAGATGATCTATATATTGACATGATATTTTTCCAGTATGCTTGTGATTTGTGTATGTGGTATGTATATGTAAAACAAGATCTTTTGTATATAGGTTATGACTGAGGACATGGGACAAATATGTAAATACATGTTATTGTATGTGATATGATGTAGGTTCTTGGACCATGACGTAATATGCTTTCGTGCATGTTGGTAATGTGATATCAATTTTACTTTAACCTCTTCACTGGTTATGTGGATGATTAGTGTTTATCACATGTTTTAGGCTTTGAGTAATCTCACTTTGTGTGACAAAATGTCATAATAATGGTTCAATTATGGATATTCATCAAGAACAGAATGTTGCATGTGATGTAGACCTTAGGTGGCTGTAATTGCTTGTGGATCCAAGGAAATACCATAGTATGGAAAATGGCCTTCACATATATTTTATTTCATGTTTTTATTATGGGATATAGCATGTATATGATACATACTATATATATGGTGATTGGATTTGTATATGTATTTATAAATACAAATCCCTCAATCAAATATAAATTCAGATGATTTCCATAAGCAACACACATGAAAAGGTTGATCGATTAAGTGTGGGTACTCCCTAGCATGGTGCACTATTCATCTCATGGAAGTGTTATAATAGATATGTGGGTCTTCCTTAGCAATGTGCATATTCTATTGTGTTGGATTTTGGGTCAGACTCAACTGGGTGACCTTAATTGGAATAAGCACCTAGAAGCATACAGATGAACAATGACAAGGGGTTATCCATGCCATCTATCAAAAGTTTGATATGATGCAAATGGAAAATGTTGCCTACCTGAAATAATCGAATTGTGGGTGACAACTCTAGCTGGATCATGAGTTTTGATGAAATTGGGACCTTCACTCACCAGAAGGTTGTACGGTGCAATATTTCAAATTGATAATGAGGGTTATCAATTTAAACAGAAAAGTGGGAGTGATATTTGAATAAATGTCTAATTAATCATCATCAAAATTTTATTTCAATCAAACTGAATACAAATTGTTTTGACAAAATTGCAAATTTCTATTGTAGAATCAAATAGAAACAAATAACACCTTTTCTCTTTGATCATATCTTGATAAGGATAAGTTGAATGGGAATAATTTCCACGATTGGTTCATGACACTGAGAATTGTTCTCACACAAGAGCACAAGCTCTATGTCATAGAAACACCAACACCAGATGAACATACTCTCATGATACCAAACACTGACAGTAACGCTTACAAGAAGCATACAGAAGATGTCGTTGATGTCAAATGCCTAATGCTCCATGAACTCTGAGTTTCAAAGACAACATGAGAACATGGATGTTAATGAGATTGTAACACATCTTAAGAACATGTACAAAGATCAAGAAAGATAGTAGAGATATGATGTCTCCAAGGCACTTGTAATACCCATATTTTCATATTACATGAGCAGAATATATTTCTTTCACTGGGAGTGTCACAAACATGATTATCATTGAAATTAAAATAAATAAAACATTTTTTATAGATTTAAAATAGATTCATACACAGTTATTTTCAATAGGAAACTACATCATGTTCATCCATAAGATATAATCTAATTGACAACATAACTAAGTATAATAAAAAGATGTGTAAACTCTAGATAGTCTTGGTAAATGGCACCCCACCAGGCTATGCTTGAAATCTCCTAGTCTTTTACTTGTTCTTTTAAACATTCAATTGCTCCAAAATCATGTGTTAATCACGTCCCCAGACATACATTGGAAGAAAACACTCGTTAGAGTAAGTGGCATGAGTATTCTAGAATATATACATTGCTACAATTCTAAAATTGGTCATTATAAACATGAAATTAACATCAAGCTCTGAGTAAAATCTAAAACATATTATTTCTCGATCTGAATTGTTATCTTTCTACCTTATCTTATTTTGCAGACATGTACCCTGGTACATGGGTGTCATGACCTACACCAAAGTATCTGGGTCAAACTTATTTTATCTAATTCACTCTCGTCCTACTGATGGTGAGATTATGGGCATGCTCTAAACTAAAAAAAATTTATCTGATTGTGGCAATTATTATACAATAACTCCTCCTGAATTGGCGTGTGTATGCCCTGAACTGGTACCAAGGTACCTCTGAATTGGTACTACATGCCTCTGAATGACACTGAGGTGTCTCTGAATTGGTGTGGCTATGCCCTAAATTGGTATCTCAACACCTCTAAATTGGAGTAAACACTCCTCTAAATCATCTCAGGGCTACTGAATGAGGACTTATCATATAATGTATTATGTGAAGGTTCCAAATTAAGTATCTTAAGTCTAAACTTACTAAATACTGAATCTGAACTTATCTTATGCTAAAATTGAAAACTGATAACTAATTACTGAGGACCAAGCATGTATTGAATTATAAATCTGAATCTGAATCTAAATCTCTTATTCTTTAGTTCTGAACTGAATCTACTTTTGAACATGAGTGTAGATCTTAATTACTTCATAACTGAGTTTTAGGCTTGAAACCCTTATCATATACTTTTATTCAATACATGGCTACTCATATAATGAGTAAACTAAGCCTGATTCTAAGTCTGATATTCTTATTACTTGGGTAAACCTTAAACTGAACTCTAATATAATAGAATGACTTCATTGATACTAATTAGATGTCAACTAAGTCTAGAGGCTTATGAAAAAGGGTTTGATCTGAATATATAAATCCTAAGGATTCAAAAAGTAATTGAAGTAAAGTCGATGAAAGTAACTTTAGTATGATATATGATCTCTGGAAAAATAACTCAATCTCTATTAAATCTCATTGAATCTGATCTTAATGAACTAAAATCTTAAACCTTAAATCATAGAATAGAAATATTGGAAAAAATATTGTCTTGCAACTTAATCATAACTTAATGTGTCATAATCTTATAGTATTCTCATAATCTTTATTTTCAATGTATTCTAACCCAACATGGACCTTTACCATGAAAATTAGACCATGCCTTCATATGTCAAAACGTATATTCTCACATCATACTTGACTTTTAGATAGTATTCATTTTATGGGATCTAATTAACTTCTTGGTTCATAGATCCCTACTTATATAGGAAACATTGGTAACATGTTCTTACTTGAAACCTTAATACATGGTTATATATATAAATATGGAAATCATAATAACATGTTTGTGACTAAAATATCAATACATGGTCATATCACATAACCATGAAATCATTGAAGTCTCACTTGTACTTCTTATCTTGTAGTTTTGAGCATTCATATGCCACATTACAAAGAAACATGGTAGAAATATATCCTTTAATTCATGAACATTAAGAATACCATCAAGCATCTCTAACTAAGACATTGAGCATACAGAATATTATAATCATAAAGTACATAAACTCTTTCTTACATATCTAATTTGAACATTGGACATGAAGGTCTCATTCAAGAAGCATATAAATATACTAGATTTAATAAACTTAAATACTCATGGGCATGAACCCCTTACCTTTTACTTAGAGAAGATCCATGTGCTCTCCCTATGTTGAAGGAACCATGTTTACATTCTTGGGGTCCATTTAACCCTAAAGATCATGTTCATAGCATTGGATATATCTATTTGTGATTCATTCATCACTTTAAGCCACAATTATATCTCCTTAGAAAACTATGTTTTTTACAAAGGAAAACAGACTCTAAAAGCAATCCTAGTAGATAGAAAATCAAAAAATATTTCTAAAGAATATTTGTGCACATTTTTTTGACTAAGTAATGATTTACTGTGAATTTTTGAATGTCTGACCAATTAGAAAGCAACAAAACTCCACATAGGCAACAAATATCCACCGAGGGGTCTGAGGTAGGCCAATCAAAGTTGTACATGCAACACGGGCCTACTCAATATGAAACATGTGTTCTGAAAGAAATGCATGCGTGAAAAGTCATAGATACCCTTACGATTACAATAAGTTGATTTGATCAAAATGGGTAACCAAGGGATTTTGATCCCTAGTTTCTTTCCATTCCGTTTCTCTTATGAATGCCATGGTTGGAGCTCGAAGCTACATCCAAACCTGGGACCTGTGGGTCCTAGAGGAAGGGAGTAAATGGTTTCCATGATCCATGAGGCTTCACAAACTTAGGAGCCCAAACTTGGGGCCTGGGGAGAATCGAGACTCCACCCCCAAACCATGGCCATGGCCGGAGGGCACTGAAATGCAGAACCACAATGTTATTGCCCAAACAACCACATATTAGCCTGCATACCCCATGTGAAGATGAGGCAAATATGAAGCAAAACCCATGCATCATATTCGTGGGCAAACAGACCCGTGATATATTAGTTCATCGGAAAGCTAGGAAAACATGGGAGATAGAAGAAGATCTAAAACTGAGGAAGTAAGGAATGAGTAGGCCATTATTAGAAAACCATTAGGAAGGTATGGTGATGCCTGAGAAAACACTCCCTTTATTAGATGAGCTATGAAGCATAACTACAACAAATGTTGGTCAGGGTCCAAAACTGGGCTATAGGACATGATGACTCGAGCAAGCCCAGGGCTCGATGGCAAAGGGAAAACGATGAAGAGGAACCCTAGAAGCTTCCCATTGCTCCAATCGGATAGATGGTGGTGGAGGAGTCAAAGGTGATGCATCGATCTTTAGAGAAAGAAGGCAATCAGGGCATTGGGTATCTAATTGGCGGCATAGGAGGATATCTCATAGCTTCATGGTGCTTTTGGAGTCATTACATAGCCGAGAGGAGCCCGAGAGTGGCAGATGCAACTTATGTAGGAGAAGGAAAGAAAGCCCTAATTGGACGTTTCATGCACACACCAAAAAGGAAGTCAAGTAATGAATCATTCAATTCTGGAAACATAGAAGAGTACAACAGAGAAAGAATCTTTGAAAAATATTGAGAAATGAGAGAGAGGGGTCACAGAGGGGACACGCTGCAGACTGCCCCATACCCGCAACATATCCGAAGGAAGGATACGATGTCTTGACTATCATATCTCAATCAGGTAGTGGGGAAGGCATGTGAAAAAGGGAAAAATGAGGAAAATGTGTGTGTGACAACATAAATGATCTGGACATTACTTTAATTTAGTGCATTGAATGAATTTCTATCAATTTGAAACCAAAACTATATATAACGCTTTCTTGATTAGTTTGAAGGGTCAAACATGGTCAAAACAAACCCAAATTTGAGCACACACTAACAAGGTAGAAAATATCTTTCTTTCTTTAGGCAACTACCCACCTTAGGGTCTTCCCTACCAGGAATTGAGCTTAGCTGGCCTCCTTCTGTTCCATTGGGGTTGGTTACTGCCCCAATCCCTATCAATCTAGTACCGGGGAAAAAGAAGAAATGTTGGAAACTTGACTGCCCCCTTTCCTTATAGTGCTGGTAACAACCCCTAAATTCCAATATCTTAGAGTAGAAAGGCTGTAGGAACGAGTCAGATTACTTTCCCGATTCACTGGTCTGTCACCTCTCGTGAAAGCCTTAGTGCTCCCGGCCGATTAGGAATGATTCCGACTACTAAATCAGTAGTCACAAGGTAGTTGCTGCTCTTTCTCCTCTTCATTCAATGATAGATAATATATCAAGGTACACTTGTGTTCAAAAATTTTGTATGAAAAGAGATATGTAATATATCATTTAAATTTCATTAAATACTAATGTGAGCATTACCTATACATTGGTCTACTACTCATCTTATGCATAGATTTTATGAAATCAAACTTAGTACCACACTTAGGGAATCTACCTCAACCTTATCATGACCTTCTAACATTAGGTGTAGATAAGTATCTAATCTTCGACATTCTAGGTACCTCCTACATTTCTAAGTATGTGGTGATCAGGCACATACCCAAAGATGTGGGATCTTGACATGTTATCTCTCACTAACATGCTAATACATGTGTCCCATACCACATGGACTAGTAAGGAAGGAGAGATGCATGATTTTCTAATGCTCATTACATCCCTCTTTCATTCTCAATTTTCTAGCCATAACCATTGAGAATGGAGAGGCTATATCATTAACTAGGGTTAGGTTGGTACTTTAGATCTAAACTAGGTAAACATCTATTTCTGACATCTCTATCTCTTCTAAGGTGAAATATCTTAGTCATTTAGGTCATGGTATCCTTCTTGGGGAATTGGTCCCTAAACCCTTACATCTTCATTCTAGGGTGACTGTGAGAATCATGTTTGCCTAGTGGTCATTTACCAAATTGCTCTGATACCATATTGTAACACCCAAATTTTCATATTACATGAGAAGAAGCATTTTTTTCACTGGGAGTGTCACAAACATGATTAATACTACAACTAAAGTAAATAAAACACTTTGCATAGATTTAAAATGGATTCATACATAGTTCTTCTCAACATGAAACTACATCATGTTCATCAACAAGATCTAATCTAATTGACAGAATAACTAATCATTATAGAACGATGTCTAAACTTTGGGTCGCCTTGGTAAATGGCACCCCAATAGGCTATGCCTGAAATCTCCTAGTCATTTGCTTGCTCTTTTAAATCTTCAGTTGCTCCAAAATCCACAGACATCACATCCCCAGCCATGCATTGGAAAAAAAACAGTTGTTAGAGTAAGTGGCATGAGTATTCTAAAACATATACATTGCTAAAGAACTAAAATTGGTCATTATAAACATAAAACTAACATCAAACTCTGAGTAAATCTGAAACATATTATTTCTCGATCTGAATTCTTGTCTTTCTGCATTATCTTATTCTGGAGACATGTACCCTGGTACATGGGTCTCACGACCTACACCAGTGTCTAGGTCAAACTTATCTTATCTAATTCCCTATCATCCTACTTATATATGAGATTATGGGCATGCTCCAAACTAAGGTATATTTTAATTACAACTTTTTTATCTAATTGTGACCACCATTATACAATATGTCCTCCTAAGTTGGCATTATCTATGCTCTGAATTGGTACTAATGTACCTCTGAATTGGAACTACATGCATATCAATGACATTGATGTGTCTCTGAATTGGCATGGCTACGCCCTGAATTAGTGTCACAACACCTATGAATTGGAATAAACACTCCTCTAAACTCCTCTGAATCGTCTCGGGTCTACAGAATGAGGACTTATCATATGATGTATTTTGTGAAGGTTCCAAATTAATTATCTTAAGTTTAAACTTACTGAATACTAAATCTGAACTTGTCTTATGCTAAACTGAATACTGAAAACTGAACTTTTCTGAAACTGATTATTGAGTACTGAGTATGTACTGAATCTGAAGAGAAATCCTTTATTCTTAAGTTCTAAACTAAATCTACATTTGAACATGAGTGTACATCTCAATTACTTTATAACTGAGTTTTAGGCCTGAAACCCTTATCATGTACTTTTATTCAATACCTTGCTACTCATATAATGTGTAACCTAAACTTGATTCCAAACTGATATTCTTATTACTTGGGTAAACCTTAATCTAAAATCTAATTTGATAGAGTGACTTCACTGATACTAATTAGATGTCAACTGAGTCTAGAGGCTTAGGAAAAAGAGTCTGATCTGAATATATAAATCCTAAGGATACAAAAACTAATTTAAGTAAAGTATATGAAAGTAACTTGAGTATGATATTTGATCTCTCTAAAAATAACTCAATCTCTATTAAATCTCATTAAATCTAATTTAAATGAACTAAAATCTTAAACCTTAAATCATAGAACGTAAATCTTGCAAAAAATCTTGTCTTGCAACTTAATCATAAGTTAATATGTCATAATCTTATAATATTATCATAAGCTTTATTTACAATGTATTCTAACCCCACAAGTACCTTTACCTTGAAACTTGGACCATGCATGCATATGTAAAAACTTATATTCTTGCATTATACTTGACTTTTAGATAATATTAATTCTATGGGATCTAATTAAATTCTTAGTTCATATATCTAAATTTATATAAGAAAACTTGGCAACATGTTCTTACTTGAAACCCTAATACATGGTTATATATATAAATATGGAAATCATAATCGCATGTTTTTGCTTATAATATTAATACGTGGTTATATCACATAACCACGAAATCATGAAAGTCTCACTTGTATTTCTTATCTTGTAGTTTTGAACATTCATATGCCACATTACTAAGAAACATGATAGAAATATATCATTTAATTCATGACCACTAAGAATCCCCTGAAGCATCTCTAGTTGAGACATTGAGCATATGAAATGTCATAATTATAAAGTACAAAAACTCTTGCTTACATATTTGATTAGAACATTGGACATGAGGGTCTCATTTAAGAAGCATATAAATGTACTATATTTGATAAACTTAAATATTATGGGCATGAACCACTTACCTTTTACTTAGAGAAGATCCATATGCTCTCTTTAGGTTGAAGGAACATAGTTTACATTCTTGGGATCCATTGAACCCTAAACATCCTGGTCATAGCATTGGATATGTCTATTTGTGATTTATTTATCACTTTAAATCCTAATTCTATCTCCTTAGAAATCAAGGGTTTTTACAAAAGAAAACAGACTCTGGAAGCAACTCTACTCGATACAAAATTGAAAACTTTTTCAACGGATATTTTTTTGCATTTTTCTAACTAAGTAATGATCTACTTGAATTGTTTAACATATGACCAATCAAAAAGCAACAAAACTCCACATAGGTAGCAAATATACACCGAGGCGTCTGAGGTGGGCCATTCAGAGCTGGACATGCACCACATGCCCGCTCAAGATGAAGCCTAGATTTTGAAAGAATTGTGTGTGTGAAAAAGTATAAATACCCTTGTGATTTGTCAAATAATAGAAGAAGGCTAGTTGTAGTATTAGATAGGAGAAACCCTGCTCCTATATATAGGAGAACAGGGAAGTGTACAAGATACAATTAAACCCTAATGGGCCAAGACACTTAGGCCCATATAACAAAGCTACTAATAGCATAATAAAACAGACTCTCTAACTCTCCCCCTCAAGTTGAAGTTGGGAGAATCCCAAATCAGCTTGCAAACAGAGAGTCAAACTAGAAAATAAAGAAGAAAAAAAAAAGATAAACCAAGCCCATACAGATTTTTTCTCCCCCTATAATATTATGTTAACGCACTCAAACACTCAGACACTCCCCCTCAAGTAGATACTCCAAGCAAGCAGGTAGGTCACAAAATCTTCTCGATCATCTGGAGCAGAAATAAGCAGTATCACAATCATCTGGAGCAAAAGATGGAACAGTTGATAGGCACCAAGGTCTTCAAAAAAGTCATAGTCGTAGTAGCTAGAGAGTGATGGATCACAGTAGCAGTAGTAGTCAACGTACAAATAAAGTACAGATGGGTCAACGTGCGAAACAGAGCATGGACGAGCCAAAAAGTGTTGGCACACAGTAGCAGAAAGTTGACGTGCAAGCAAGACACGAACAAGTAGAGAGTCGACGTGTAAAAACACGAATATGCCTGAGAGTGATGGCACACAATATTAGAGAGTCGGCGACGTAGGTAGATAGAAGACCAGTAGGCAGAGTAGCAAGAAAATAAATAACTCTAGTAGATGAAGCTCCATGTAAAGTCAGTAACAAAAAGGTCTTCATCATCTTCCCTCTTTACACAATATCCATCACAATAGCAGATGTCAAAGTCCAGAGAGTGCTGGACCACAGAGTCCAGAGATTGTTGGTCCACAATAGAAAGTCAACGTGCAAATAAAGCACGGACAGTAGAAAGTGCAAAAGCACAAAATAGGAAAATAGAATGTGTTAATCATAGCACGAGTAGTATCAATGACGTCCAAGTATGTAACTTCATAGAAGCAGTCAAGGTAGATGATGAATAAGCAATAATAGCAGCAGCAAACATCACATAGGAGCATAAGAAACCATATATCAGCAGTAAATGTGGCATCAAGTCCAATAGAATAGCAGAATAAAATTCTTCTTCTTATCTTCATCTCTCCTCCATCTCATCTCTTCCCTCTACTCTTTCTCCTCTATTCTCCCCCTCACTCTCTGGACTCTGTGGACCAGCACTCTCTGGACTTTGATGTTTGCTATTGTGATGGATATTGTGTAAAGAGGGAAGATGATAAAGACCTTTTTGTTGCTGAATTTACATGGAGCTTCGTCTACTAGAGTTATTTATTTGCTTGCTACTCTTCCTACTAGTCTTCTATCTGCCTACGTCGTCGACTCTGTACTGTTGTGCGCCAGCACTCTCTGGCATGTTTGTGTTTTGACACGTCGACTCTCTGCTTGTCTGTGTCTTGCTTTCACGTCGACTTTCTGCTACTGTGTGCCAGCACTTTCTGGCTCATCCGTGCTCTGTTTCACACGTTGACCCATCTGTACTTTATTTGTACGTTGACTACTACTTCTAGTGTGATACAGCACTCTCTGGCTACTACGACTATAACTTTGATGAAGACCTTGGGGCCTATCAACTATTAGAAGAAGGCTAGATGTTGTATTAGATAGGAGAAACCATGCTCCTATATATAGGAGAACAGGGAAGTGTACAAGACACAATTAAACCCTAATGGGCCAAGACACTTAGGCCCATATAACAAAGATACTAATAGCATAATAATACAGACTCTCTAACATGATTATAATAGGTTTTTTTTCCAGTATGGGTAACTAAGGGATTTTGATCCCTGGTTATTCTCCCTTTTGTTGCTATTATGAATGTCATGGCGGGAGGTTGAAGCTTTAACCAAAGTTGGGACATGCGGGTTCTAGAGGAAGGGAAGAAATGGTTTCCATGATCCCCGAGGCTTCACAAACTCATCGAGCCCAACCTTGAGGCCTGGGGAGAACTAAGAATCCACCCCCAAGCCATGGGCATGGCCAAAGGACACTAAAAGGAAAAACCACAAAGTTCTTGCCCAAACAACCAAAGATAAGTTTGCATACTGCAGACAAAGATGAGGCGAAGATGAGGCAAAACCCTTGCATTGTATTCATGGGAAAATAGATATGTGATGTATTGGTTCGTCAGAAAGCTAAGAAATTAGGGGAGATGAATGGAGATCTAAAACTGAGGAAAACCAGTAAGGAACGCATATGACATTATCAGAAAACCATTGGGGAGGTATGGTGACACCAGAGCAATCAGTCCCTTGATCAGAGGAGCTCTGAAGTATAATTGTGATGAATGTCAGCAAGGGTCTAGAACTAGGTTACATGCCACAATGACTCAAGCAAGCCCAAGACTCGACGGAAAAGGAAAAATGACGAAGAGGAACCCTAGAAACTTTCTATTGATCCAATTGGATAGATGGTGGCGGAGGAGTCACAGGTAATGCAGAGATCATTAGAAAAGGAAGGTGATCAGGGCAAGGAGTTTTGGGGCTTTGGGGATCTATTTGGCAGTGGAGGAGGGTATCTCACAGCATCATGGTGCTTTTGGAGTCATTACATAGGCGAGAGGAGCCCGAGAGTGGCGGAGAAGGAGAGAAAGCCCTAATTGGGCATTTCATGCAAACACAAAAAAGGAAGACAAGTAATAGCACGTTTGATTCAATAAATATTGAAGAGTACAGAGAAAGAATCTTTGAAAAAATATTGAGAAATGAGAGAGAGGGGTTGCAGAGGGGACATGTTGTAATCTGCCCCGTATCTGTGACATCCAGAGGAAGGAGAAGATGGTTTGACTATCAAATCTCAATCGGGTGGTGGGGAAGGCACGCGAAAATAGGAAAATAAGGAAAATGGTCGGTTGACAACATAAATGATTCGAACTTTACTTTAATTCATTGCATTGAATGAATTTCTATAAACTATATATAACTCTGTCCTAATTAGTTTGAAGTGTCAAACATGGTCAAAACAAACCCAAAATTTGACCAGACACTAACAAGACAGTAAATATCTTTCCTAATCAATAAAATCTGAGTTTCTCATATCCTTTTCCCATGATTTCTATATTATTCATTCAATTTAATTTACACGCATTAATAGGTTAGACAAGTGGTAATCACTTTTCATAATTGTTCTTTTGAGTCAAAAATCAAAATGAAAAGTTATTACCCACTTCATATTCATGTTCCCTTATCTTTTGTGCTCCTTTTAGAAACTTTGTTGGAGTAGAGAGAGAAAAAGATTTCTAAAAGCTAAAAAAGGAAAAAGGTGGAAACTCCTTGTTCAACACATATATTATATGCTTTCGGATTCTAATTATCTTGCCTCTCTCTTTTATTCCTTTTAAGCATCCACAAAGGTAGGAGAGAGAAGGGAAAACTAACATTTGTATATTTGAGCTAATTGCAACATATAATGCATATAAAAAGAGAGAGAAAACATTTTGAGTCTCATTTTATTTCTCTTACTTCAATTTCTTATAAGAAATACCATTTTTGCATCAAGACCCTCAGATATTTCTATTTAAGAAAAACAACATTATTAGACTTAAATTAGGCTAGAAATTTGGGGATGTTACATCACTGTCAAATGTTACATGGAAGAAGGAGATCCAGTAGGTCCTCATGTGATCAAGATTATTAGGAATGTGGAGAACCTTGCTACAATGGAATTTCCTCTGGGTTAAGAGTTGGCCACCGATGTGATTCCATAGTCCCTTCTAGAATCGTACATTCAGTTTGTCATGAACTACAACATCAATGACTTTGACAAGCATTTGATAGAGTTACTAGGCATGTTGACAATAAATAAGGCACAAATGAAAAAAGACAAGACCAAGTATGTCATGATGACCAACAGACCAACGGGGAAGTCAAAGGGCAAAGAAAAAGCTAAAAAGAGTTCTAAAGTTGGCCAAAAATCCAAGTCTTCAATGCTCAAAGGAAAGGGAGGGGTGAAAAAGGGAGGCAATTTTCACCACAGTCACCAGACTAGACACTGGAAGAGGAATGGCCCTCTCTACCTGGAGGAACAAAAGAACAAGAAGGAGGGGATAGAGATATCCACTTCACGTACATACATTATGAAATAAACTTGAATATTTCTTCATCATAGGTATATGATACCAGAAGTAGATCTCTCATCTGTTCGAATATGTAGGATCTAAAAGAAGTAAGCCTTTAGAAAAGGCAATGTTAGACCATTTAGAGAAAGAGTTGCTTTCACAATAGTCAGAATCTATAGTTTATTTTAGTCACAGGGTATGTAATAGAGTTTATGAACTGTTATTTCATTCCTTGAAATAATGGAAACATTTGACTTTCGGAATCTTATATGGATAAGGATGATTATGAATAATAGTTAATGTCCTATTTTCAAATATGTGATCTTTTATGGCACTACCTCAAATCTCTTATGATCTTTTCATGCATGGATCAAAGGATATAGCATAAATACCGAAAAATTACAAATTGATAACTCAAACAAAGAATACCATACCATTGTTATTCAAAGAGTAATAAGAATACATTTCTAGGATCCATAATGATGGATAACTATACTCTTTTGGCTATTAAATCATTAAAGACATGCATGTATTATTTATAAGGGCAACATGATAAAATCACTCTTCACTAGATGTAGTGGAAGAGTGAGTGTTCTATTGGGCCTTGTACATATTGGTGTATATAAGCCTTTTAGAATAAATGTTGAAGGTAATCGGTAAGTACCTCATTGTATCTACTACCGATCTTAGTTGACATGGTAGTTAGTATTTAATGAAATACAAACATGAACATCTAGAAATGTTCAAGAAGATCATGAATGAAGTACATAACATCCTTGGTAAAAGTATTAAGACACTTTGATATGATCAATTGTAAACTATTTAAACCAAGGGTTTGAGGACCTTCTAGAGGGATTGTGATAGTGTATCACAATGAACTCAAACTGAACTATAGTGATGCATCAGTCAGAAGGAATCATATATGAAATAAGTTATTGTGTGATTATCAATGAATCTAACAAATATTCAAAATTCCTTCTTAATAATACGCTTTACACCAATAAAATGCACTGTCAAAGTGGTTTTAAACACACAATATATGATATGGCATGGGAGGCGTCCTTATATCTCTTTATAAAGATTAGGATTGAAAGCTTATGTAAGAAAATTAGTTTCTTGGAAAAGCTTTATTCACAAATGACAAAATGTTAATCCTAACCTGACAAAAAAGATGTTTGTTATAAGGATAGCTGAATTCCTAAGAAATAGTGGGAGAAAAGTAGAACTTGAAAAGTTCAAGGTCAAAAAAAAACATTGAACCTAAAAGGTATAATAGGAACAATAAGAACCACAAATTGTTGTGGAATCTCTCATTCCTTATGTAACACAAAACCTCATAAATCTAAAGGTGGTAAGTTGGTCATAAGATGATGAGCCAACAACCTATCTATTAGATATTGAGGAACCAAAGTTTAAGAAATTGGTTGATGCCATTGTATTCAGAATAAAATCCGTGTTCACAAACAAGGTATGAACTTGATGGTACCACCTAAAGGGGTAAACCCATAGGTGCAATTGAGTCTTAAAAGGGAAGACCAACATGGGTAACATATAATAAGCAGATTGGTTAAAACATTTTCAAATAAGTTCAAGGTGTTGAACATAATGAAATTTATTTACTAATTGCCATGATTACTTGATCATGCTTGACATTGCAGCTTATAAAGGCTATGATATTTGGCATATGGATATTAAAACCACATTCCTGAATAGAAACATTCTGTAGGATTTGTACATAACACAATCTAAAGGTTTTTTAAATCCATTAATACAAACAAAGCCTATAAGCTTCAAAGGTTAATCAATGTGATTAAATACAAGCATCTCAGAGCTGGAATCTTTGATTTGACAAGATAGTCAAAGAGTTTGGATTTAGTCAAAATAAAGATGACATCTATGGTTACAAAATATTTAGTGGGAGCATACTCATATTCCACATAATGACGAGGAATAACATTCTTATACTATAAGTATAGATCTGGCATGGAAAATACCTTCTTTATGAGGGTTTAGGCAAAGCATCCTATGTGATAGGAATTGAGAATTATAAAGAAAATTATGGAAAGAGTTTTGACCTATATCAGAGGAAATACATTGGCAAGATGTTGAAGGTTCAACATGCAAGACTCATTGAGAGAAAATTTGTCCATCATCATGGGATTAGTCTCTTAAGAGACTATTGTTCCAATTCTTGAGAAGAAGTTGGAGAAACATGACTAATATGCCATATCCATTCTCAATTGGATATATCATGTATGTAATATAATGTACTCATCCCATTATCTTATATGTATTAGACATGACAAGACGATATCACTCAGATTCCAATGAAGGACATTGGAATACCATAAAGAAACATTTATAAGTACTTATCAATGGTTCCTAGATTATGGTATGAGTGGTTCCTAGATTATGGTAATAAGGAAGATTTGGGTGTCACACCGATGCTAGCTTCCAAAATGACAAACAAAATTAGTGGTCACAAATTTAAAATTTAAGTTTGACCATAAAACAAAAAAGTGTAAGTTGAAAGTTCTAAGTGATAGAAAGTTGTAGAAGTCAAGTATCCTAGTTTTATGAACACATCAGAAGATATTGTATGCATCTAGAGGTTCATACAAATGAATTTATAGATGTTTATACCATTGATGATATATAATAAATACTATACCAATAATGGAGCTACTAGTTAGGAAAGAAATATCAGATAGCATGTTATGTCAGTTCCATCTCATACGAGAGGTTGTACAATTAAGGGATGACAAACATACAATATACTGACTTGGTGTAAATGTTGCTAACCCACTGGATTAGAACTTATGCAACAAAAACATGGTGGACATGTTCAAGATCACTAAGAATATGATTTGTGGGTGATTGGATCTAAGTGCAAGTGGGATTCTGTTGGTATGTGTGCCCAGAGTGCCAATCATATGATGATTATGACGTCATATCTATAAATGATTAAGATTGATGATAAAGATAATCTTCTTATTTATTCTATTTTATTTAGTTATGAGATAATAATAAGACACAATGCATGTCTTAAGAATGAAATTACTCAATGATGTATGTCTTCATGTTGATGACTTAAAAAATGAGATCATATGAATGTCAAGAGTATGTATATTCTTGTCATGTCCCTAGTTAGATGTTATTGTGGAAGGCTAATAGACAGTATTGACATATAAGACTAGAGTGTGTGTTGGGTGATGGCATAATATCATCAATCATGATATATGATATCAAACCAAGCACATTGATATTTGTTGTAGAACAGTGTATCAGAAAGACCCACCTTGAGAGTAACACATAGAAACCATGATTGGTAGTTAGAATCATCTCTCATGGCGATGGTGGCGATTGTAGTTCTCAAACCTAATGTCACCACAAGCAATCATTTTGTTAGCTATAATTTGACATCATCCACCATGACCTTGAATAAGGGTTGCAATAAAGATGGAGCTTGGGTGTACTGTGACACATGGGGATAACTGTGAGTGATGTATATGGGATTTATCCCTCCTCAGGAGTGTGATGTCCATGCCACTTTAGAAGTGAGATTGAGAAAGGAATGTGCATGCTCATGTGAATCAATATGTGATGTTGAGTTCACATATATCTCATACAGTCTGCTCTAGTTCAAGGAACATGGATTGAATATTGAGAGGTTGATGAATCCATGCCTCGAGTTCAGTATGGATATTAGTGACAAAAGAATTATACAAATACTAGAACACCAATCACATATTGTAGGTTCAAGTTGTTCTCCAACTTTTCGAATTACTTGGTTGGCGATGATGTGTTACTAGATGTCGCTCATTTCTTGTGATGTCATAAACTAGTTATGGACATTCATTGCCAATGTAACTAGGGACCTATAGGGTCAATCACATATGATACACTTGGAATCAGAGTTTATTCATGAATGATATTTCAACTTGATTAATAAAGTGTGTAGATATTCAATTTAAATAGCAATTGACTGGCTGAACTTTGAACCAACCGGTTCAAGTGTTGAACCTATTAGTTGGAGTGTCAGGTTGATTGGAAATTGCATTGGATGAATTCCGGTTGAACTTTGGTGTGAACCGACCGACTCACATGTTGGTCAACTGACCATTTGGTGACTTGCCCAGTTTGTGTGATTAGTTGCTTGATTCAAGGATTAGTGTGGACATCAAAGTTGTGCATTGAATCAAGAACTAATTGCAAAGACAATTGGGATTGGGAAACATGATGAAACGATTGGTTCTAAAACATACATGATCTTGGACCCTACCCTAGAATTGTGATATTTTGGGTATAGGCCAAACAAGGTTGAGGGTTAGACATAAAAATATGTTTAGTAAAATACTAATTATCTAATACATGAATGTATCACCCTAATGTAATCTTATATGTCACATATTGTAGGTTGAAGTTGTTCTCCAACTTTTCAAATTACTTGGGTAGAGATGATGTGTAACTAGATGCCGCTCATTTCTTGTGATGTCATAAATTAGTTATGGACATTCGTTGCCAATGTAACTTGGGACCTATACGGTCACTAACATATGATACACTTGAAATCATAGTTGATTCATGAATGATATTTAAACTTGATTACTAAAGTGTGTATATATTCAACTTAAATAGCAATTGACTGACTGAACTTTGAACCAACTGATTCAAGTGTTGTACCTACTGGTTGGAGTGTCAGGTTTATTGGAAATTGCATTGAATGAATTCCCACTGAACTAGGGTGTGAACCGACTGACTCACACGTTGGCCAACTGACCAGTTGGTGACATTCCCAGTTTGTTTAATTAGTGGCCTGATTCATGAATCAATTTGATTGATTCAAGGATTAATGTGGATGTCAAAATTGTGCATTGAATCAGAAACTAATTGCCAAGACAATTGTGATTGGAAAACATGATCAACCAACTAGTTCGAAAACATACTAGATCTTGGGCCACTAATGGGCCATATGACATAACATATATAAGGAAGTTTCAAAAGAGAAAATAAACTTCAAATTCGTAATCTACATATCAAAATAAGCCTACATGTCAAATTTCATCTAATTTGGACCACCTTGAAATATTAGGGTAAGTTTAGGAGAGAGAAAATGAGTAAAAGGCATTAATGTTCAATAATGTGATATATATCTTCAAAATATGGAAAAAAATGCAAAATCTTGTTCAATACACTTAAATTAACCTATGTATGAAGTTTCACCTAATTTGGATAACGTTTGGACCCTCAATTGAGGAAAGAGAAAAAAGATATAATCACTTTATTCTAATTCTAATAGGATAAGGTATCTGGAGTTTTTATGTCACGTAGGTCTTTTTTTTAGTTGTTGATATGTGTGTCTCTCACAGTCATCAGATCCCAATCCGAAGGCCAGTGGATCGTCACCTAGCCGAGTCAGAGAGATGGCATGAGTGAATAGTAACCCCGACCATAAGCTTTGGTTATCTGTACATATCTCGATCAATTCTCAACCTTTCTTCAAACTTTTTTGTGAAATAGATTCTAAGGAGGTTTCCGCATACATCCATACCAAATTTTTTTCTTGGTTTCCTTTGTTTGTGTTTTTCCCAAATCACATCTCTGAGCTCCTCGAACCACCTACCCCAAAGATCCCAAGAACCTAATGTACTAATATAAACCTACTTCTCGACCACCGTCGGTCTTCATACAATTTGATAGTCTTCTTATAGAAACCCCTCTTGTTGGTTTCACTGAGTTGTAGGAGGTGTGTCCACCTTGCTTTGTTTCTTTTTTGGGACTCAACATTCGAGTAGATCTTATGCCATTTGACATGCATGGGTTCGATGTGATCCTAGGGATGGATACCTTGGAGGAGTACAAGGGTTTTTGGATTTTGGTTCCAAGGTGGTGACATTTTGTGATGGAGATGTTTCTTAGATCTTCCAAAGAGATATGAATATTCTTCCAACATGCTTGGTGTCGACTATGGTGGTGAAGACATTGATCAGGAAGGGGTGTGAGGCCTTCTTGGCAAGATCAGAACATTCACTACTTTCTTAGAGTTAAAGTACATAAACATGCCCAAGATGGGCTACATAGCCTATAAAGAGCTCAACTAGCCATAGACAAGCATAGTTGGCACCAAGAATAGAAATGCATTATTTGGATAGAAACAAAGGAGAACTATAGAAGAAAAAAGAAAATGGAAGGGATCAGCCTATAGAGGAGAGGTGGCTCTCACTCAGCTTTTAAATGGGTTATATATCATGCTTTACATCATCCTCTTTGGTCTTTTGGACTCCTTGACTTTTTTCTCATTGATTTCATTCTGAGCAACAGTTTGCATGAATAGATGGAGACAAAGACACCCATGTGTTGACAACCCAGACATGATTCATCTTGTGGATGGATGGGTGAAGGTGAAAATTGATGGAAATGAGTGGATAATGGAAGTGGTCATAGAAGATGGTCCACACTGGTATAAGTGGATGATAACCTATGGGAATGGATGCAACATGGGATCCTTAGCCCTCTCAGTCCTTGGAGCTCTAAGAGTGAGGTCTGGGAACCAAAAAATGTAGAACCCTTATCCTGGTGGCCAATGAAGGGTATTTATAGTGCACCTAATATACCAATTAGTGGGAATGAACTGGGCCCAGTTTGGACAAACCAGGGCCAGTTTTATCAAATGGTTGGATTTGTGAGGAATGACACTAGCTCAATTTGGATGAATTAGGGCTAGGTTCATGGCATCGGTATGTCAGACACTCATTTCCATCAGTTTGTAAAGTTGTTAGTGGTCACCATTAGTGGGTATCCTCGATTGGTGCCATCAGTGGGCATCTTTGATTGGTGCCATTAGTGGCTTGAACGATGAGAGATATGATGAATCAGGGTGGGGTTTGTGAACCCAACCCGATTTCTTACCATAACTATGGGATGTCAAGTGGATATGAAGGTTGATGAAATTTTCCATTAGTGGATGCCACTGGTGAATGTCATTGGTCAAGGTTTAATTGAGTTATGGTTTACCTCTTAATTTCCATAGGTTGTCTTCAATAAGAGGAAATCAATGGAACTCTCACACCAATTGGGTCCAAGTTCACTGCTACAGGGTCGGTTTTGTGTCATCAACTTGGTGGGATTATTTTAATGAATTTGGTGGTTGTAACCACCCCATTCCCCAACAACCCCCCATTAAGGAAGGCCAAGAAACCAGAGTAATCATCTCTAAACATCAAATGATTTTGCACATAATAAAAAATAATTAATAAATTCTACTAAACTAACTAAAATGGGTATGGGATAAACAAATATTTTCACCAACTTTTTCAAAATATGGGTTCTAGATTTTAGCAAGAAATAAAACATCTATCTATACCCTCTGAGCCTTACTTCATTTGTTTGCTTTTAATGTCTTCTTTCCTTGAATGTTCAATTTCCATCAGCATTGTCTTAAAAACACTGGCAATCAAAATGTCGGTCAGTATGACATGTTATACTAGTATGTGGGGGAAACAAAATCTCACAAGTAATGATAAAAACATAATTCAACAATTATTGTTTACCAAACCAAATTTGACATTTTCATCATGACTACCCAATATGGGTTTCTCCACCCTCTGTCATAACCCCTCAGGGCCTCATACTGCAATATTAACTATCTTCCCCTATTTAGGCAGATGACTTCAGCATGTCTCCCCCTATCCAGGTGGGTGACCTCTCAAGTACCCCCTATTCAGGTTGGTACCAAAATATGCCTTCCCCTATCCAGGAAGACGGTCTTTCCATAGATCTAGAGGTGGCCTATAATTGGGCTAGTCATGTACATATATAATGTGATAGTCATAGTCACTTTAAAGTTTGCATGGAATGAAATAAAAAAGCAACCATATAACTTCAACCATGCGAGGAAATCTCTGGAAAACCACATGAAACTACAAGTAATACTCTTAGGCGTAACCACATACCTATCTCAAGAGAATTTATAGTCCAAATAAGAATACATAGAATTAACCACACAATCAACCAAGCAAGTCAACCTAAAATTCAATGTATGCATCCATGTGTCACTACATGATTCTAAAACCTATCTAATAAATGACTTGGTTCTCAAGTTAGGTTTTTATGTCCACTTTCTTATGTCACAATCCATATTACCCCTTTAGTCCAATTATTGCTCTTTTCCACTTTCTTAATCCACAAACTCTACTTTAGGTTGCATACATATGATTATTCTACAAAAAGGTTCCTTTTATACAAAAGTCCCTTTCTTTATCCTTTTTAAATAAAAATTAGGGTTAGAGAGATGAATATTTGACATTTTTATGTTTATTGGGTTGGCAAATCCTAATTTCCATCATTTATTACACCCTTATGCATATAAAAACCCTAATCCATTAGATCTTGGATTTTAATATCCATATGAGTCCAAGGTTTTCTTTTTATTCATAACAGATCAATCCTTGATTAAAAACATTAACTAAGTCTATTATATTCATCAACATTCAAAAATTAGGGTTTTGATCCATTAAAAGCATGAAAGGCATCATTTTTGAAAATTTTTCTAATTATAAGTAGATATAGGCCAAGGTCATATTTTAATTGTGTATCTTGAATTTTTTATCAAGATACATCTATTATTTGCTACTTTTGGATAATCCTATGATTTAGTAGAATTTTAGTAATTTTACTTCTCTTCTGACCAATCACGGGCCACCACGTAGGCAGCCCGCTCGCGTGGCAAACTAATTAATTGAGTGAGAAAAATATATGAAAATACCAGTCTATCTTTACCCACAAAGAAGCACACACAGGGAATATAGTCTGTTACCACATCCCTTCTTCAACCTCGGCCTGCTTCTTCTTCACGATCCTGGAGTCAACCCGTGGGAGACTCTGAGGTTCTCACCCTCCAAGCTTCAAAGAACGACACCCGAACCTCACCTAGGCTCTGCAAACTCAAAGCACCCCCCCAATTGCTTTGAAGATAGTCTATAATAGTGGGGTGATGAAGACGAACCTCTAGCAAGTTGGCGGTGAAGACAAAGGTGGAGATCACACCGTCTTGGGCAATTGAAAATAGGGAAGTATCGGGTAGCTTGTGGGTGATCTTCGGGGCTTCTTGGTAGGCTTGTAGAGGGGTCATACACCCCATTTTATACTTGGTCATGGAGGCAGGGTCCCTGGGTTTGGGAAAAACTCCTAAAAGCCATGAAATAGGGTGAAATCTAGGGTAGGTCGGTTTGATTTGCTCTCCCGAACTCAATGGGAAAGCTATTTAGTGCTGAAGAGAATGGGGTAGCAAGAAATCCCCTCAAGATCCCAGACCCCAATTTTTCCCTATTTCCTAATCTATAGTGAGCTAGGAGATGATGGTGGTCACCGTTGAATTTTTATGCAACAGCCTACATCATGCGCGCCAGAATAAAAAAATCTTATTAATAATCGAAATATCGTGAGGTTAATGATATTCCTTTGTAATATCCACAGTTCAGGGATTTTTAGAAAATTCATATATCCTAATCCATTAAGCTTTTTAATCCAAAACTTTAAGGGAAAGTTCTTTATGACTTAATCTCTCTATGAGCACAATTTGGGACCATGACCCGAAAAGAATAACTCTTTTTCTTGAAGAGAAAGTCATACAATAAAAAGGCATTTATAGTGCATTGAAACTCACATTTTCTCTTTGTTCTTTTCCATTCTCTTAATTTTGGCCCTTCTAGATATTAGAAGGCAAGTGGTACTAAAACCACCCTATTGTGGCTACTTAAGCCACCTTCTAGAGAATTCCATATTTTTCTTAAATAAAACATAAGTTGTTTATTTTCTTCTTGCCTTTTCCCTTATTATGGGTTTTTCTTTTGTCCTTTATCCTTTCACATTTCCGTTGGCTTGTTGAAATAGGGAAAAGCACGAAATTCATTATTCAAGACAATTTTGCAAAGAAACCCAAGTTGTAAAACAATGCACACAAATTGTCAAGCAAACCCCTTTTTATTAAATATTTGCATAATAGTACAACCAAAATTGAGGTTATTAAATCCTTCCCCACTTATAAGAATTTCATCCTCAAAATTTAGCCAGTCATACAAATAATTCTAGATATGATTTCCATGTCTATCTTCAGCTCCCATGTGGCTTCATCCTCTCCATGGTGCTTCCAAGAAACCTTTACCATCTATATCTATTTGATTCTGAGTTCTTTCACCTTAGTATCCAATACTCTCACATGTGACTCAAGATATGGCAGGCTCCCCTGGATCTCAATAGGTTCAATGCTCAACACATGGCTTGGATCTTTCACATATCACTTTAGATTGGATACATGGAACATGTCATGCATCATGCTATACGGTGGGGGTAGGGCTACGCGGTATGCAGCTTCACCAATCCATTCTATAACTTCAAATAGACCTACATATTCCTCTATTCTTATCTATTGCTCAAAGGGTTCGGATCTTCAAAAACACTTGTTCACCCACAGTGAAATGTAAATTAGACCACTTTACATCTACATACGACTTTTGTCGGTCCTGGGCTCTCTTCAACCTCTGCCCGATCAAAGTGACTTTATCAACATAAATCTAAAGTTCCTCTGACCTCAACAAGGTCCTCTCACCAACCTCATACCAGTGAAGTGGTGATCGACATGACCTCCCATATAGAACTTTGTACGAAGACATCCCAATAGCAAACTCAGCTAAAGGAAAGTACCACTCCCATAATACATCCCAATTGACCACACATGCTCTCAACAGGTCTTCTAAAGTCTAGATTGTTCTCTCTGACTATCCATCAGTCTGTGGTGGTAGGCGGTACTAAATTTCAGCCTTGTCCCAAGTTCTTCATGCACCTTCTTCCATAGCTTTGATGTGAACTTGGGGTCACGATCAGAAATAATCTAGCTCAGAATACCATGAATGTGGACTATCTCCTAGACATACATCTCAACTAAGTCTGACACTTTGGTGGTAATCTTCAAGGCAAGGAAGTGTGTCGACTTGGTTAAGTGGTCCACCACAACCCATATATAATCATGACCTTTCTTGGTCTTAGGAAGACCACCAAAAAGTCCATGGTGATCTGGTCCCATTTCCACTCAAGAATATCAATCGCTTGTAGTAATCCTGTGGGTTGTTGGTGTTCATCCTTCACCGTTTGGCAGGTGAGACAACTGGCCACATATGCCGCTATGTCTTTCTTCATTCCAGGCCACCAGAAATACTGCTACAAGTCTTTAAACATCTTGGTAGTGCCAGGGTGTAGGGTATACTTAGAGCCATGAGTTTATTGTAGGAACTGAGTCTTCAAAGGTGACTCCTCAGGAATACAAATATGATTCTTGTATTGGATCCCTCCATCCACACCCAGGGATATGTGTGTATGAGGTTTATCCAGCAAACCTTTCATCTTTTCAAGATCTGGGCTCGCCAGCTGGACAGCTACTAACTTGGTCAGCAAGTCAGGTTTTATCTGAATGTTAGCCAAACGAATCCGGTCTTCTAAAAGTTGTGAGCCCATCTAGCATACTCTTCCAGTTCCCTCCAATGGGTAGATAAGATAGTTGCACATCTAAGTTGTTTCTGGCTAAGGGAAATTGCCACCACATTGCCCTTTCTTGGGTGATAAACGATGGTGAAATCATAGTCTTTCATATATTCCATATATCGTCTCTATCTTAGGTTGAGGTCCATATGAGTCAGGAGATACTTCAAGCTCTTGTGAACAGTGAGGATTTCGAAGGTAGCACCATACGAGTGGTGTCACCAAATCTTCAGAGCATGTATGATCCCAATCAACTCTAGGTCATGTGTCATATAGTTCCCTTCATTTCCCTTGAGCTGTCGGGATGCATAAGTGACAACATGCTTATTCTATTCCAAAACACATCCAAGCCCCATTTTGGATGCATCTGTAAAGATCATGAACCCTTCATTGATAGAAGGTAGAGTCAACACAGGTGTTGTGGTCAATTTCTCCTTCAACTTTTGGAAGCGAGCTTCATACAACTCAAACCATATGAACTTTTGGTCCTTTTGAGTGAGCTTGGTAAGGAACAGGGCAGTCTTTGAGAAGACTTGGATGAACTGCCGATAATACCCAGCCAATCCCTAGAAGCTACAAATTTTAGAAGGATTCTTTAGTGTTGGTCAATCACGTACAATAGACACCTTGGCAGGATATACTAAGATCATCCCTCCTGAGATGATGTGTCTAAGAAACATGACACAATCGATTCAAAACTTGCATTTTGAGAACTTCCAATAAAACTTCTACTTCCTCAAGATTTCAAGAACTCTAACCAGGTGGTCTTGGTGTTGGTCTAGATCATCTGAGTACACTAGGATGTCATCTACGAACACTATAACAAAAGAGTCAAAGAAGGGTTGGAACATATTGTTCATGAGGTCCATAAAAACACTTGTTGCATTGGACAGTCCAAACGGCATGATTAAGAACTCATAATGGCCATAACAAGTACAAAAAGCAGTTTTTGTATGTCTTTGTTCTTAACTCGTAACTAGTGGTACCCAGACCTTAGGTCAATCTTGGAAAAGACTCGGGTTAACTTATGCTAGTCGAATAGGTCATCGATTCTAGGTAGAGGGTACTTGTTTTTTATGGTAGCTTGGTTTATCATGTGATAGTCAATGCACATGCGGAATGATCCATCCTTATTATTTATGAAGAGGATTGGAGCTCCCCAAGGTGAGGTACTAGGCCTAATGAAGCCCTTATCTAGCAATTCCTACATATGCTTTTTCAGCTCTAACAGCTCAGTAGGGGCCATCCTATAAGGTGTCATGGAGTAGGATTCATTCCAGAAGCTAACTTTTCAGTGAAATCCACCCCTCTCTGTGGATACAGTCCATCTAAATCATCTAGGAACACATCTGCATAGTCTCGAACTACCTCTATCTCTCCTAAGGGTTTAACCTAAGGTTCAAGTTCTATAACAACTACTAGGAATGCCTGACAACCTTTGGCTATCATTTGTTCTACTTTTAAGTCTGATACATAGAAACTAGTTGTTGCATCCTTCCTCCCTCTACTGGTTAAAGGCACATGACAAGGTCTCTTTATCAAAATCTTGTTCTCCCTCCATTCAATATGGGCTCTTTAGGTATAAAGCCACTCCATGTCAATGATCACATCAAAGTCATTAATGTCCAACAAAATTAAAATCAATAGGGAATTCATGACTCAGATATTTAACAGGTAAAATTGGGGTTTTTAAAAGAGATGTAAAAATCTGACCACTTGGGGTAGTGACATCCAACACATATCCTAAATTCTTGAAATTTGGAGAGAGCATACTTGCAAGATTTCTCAAAATAAAGTATTTGTTGATCCACAAGCATAAAGAGCTTTGTCAATTTTTCTCATAATTTCAAGTGTGCCTACATAGTTTCGTGATAGTCAAACTTCCATTACATTGCATAAACAAAAATGGAAAAACTACTCTAAGGGTTATCACCCTCTATCAAATGGTTGGCATTAGCATGGGCTTCCTCATTGTCTATGGTAGAAACTCGATCCTATTGATGCTCTCGTACAGGTGGGACTGGTGGGGTTTCTACTACTGGTTGTTCCACTAGCGGTGTTGTCACCACTGGCTGAGTTGCCATTGGGGTTTGTCCTCTTAGGTTAGGAAGGAGGTAGTTTTCCTGGAAGTGTCCCTCTTGTTGGCATCAGATATACACTTTCATTTCAAAGTGGCACTTCCATGGATGGTATCTTCCGCATTTGTGACATCTAGATGATGCCCCTTGTTTTCGATGTTCATTGCGGGGTTTCCCTTTCCTCCCTTGCCATGGTGATTACACTAGTTCTTCTTGTTTTCATTTCTTGGGTCAGAACTACCTTCTGTGAAGCCAAGATATCCCTTGGGTTGGTTCTGCTATTCCAAGACTATCTTCTCCATGTCCAGGGTGAAGTTGGGAGCTTCAGAGAGAGTTCTGGGCTTGCTCGCAATGACATGGGGCTTAATGGCAGGGTGAAGTCAATCCACAAAATGTTCCACCCTCCTTTCTTCAGTTAGTGTGTAGCCAAAATGCTCCAAGAGCCGAAAGTGGTGAGCGTAGCCGGCCATGGATAAGTTTCCTTGAACCAGGAAAGTGAACTGATATTCTTTTTCCTTCTTGACAGTGGGAGGAATGAATCTTGTGGTGAAAAGTGCACGGAAATCTACCCAAGCCATGGTCTCCTCACTCAGGTCTCGGCCCATGATATGGTTCTCCCACAACATCTTTGTTGCTCCCTCCAAGAGAAGGGCGATGAAGAGAAACCTTCTTTCTTGCATATACCTCCAATATGCGGAACCCATTTTCCACTACCAATAGCCAAGCATCGAGTTTGTCTACTACCTCCATCTTGTCCTCCCCCCTAGAACTTTTCAATATTCAGCTTCACAAAATCTATGATGGTGGCACCAAGGTGGGGACGGATAGGTACAAGTTCACCATTCTCATTACGGGGAACATCTCTAAGGGTGAGGGCGTTGATGGCTTTAGTCAACTTCTTCTGCTGCTCTAACCAGAGCATCTCAGTAGTTTGTGTCAAAATTGGTCTGATTGTCAGTCCAGAATCAGCAGCATGACTGGGATAATCCCTTACTTCATCTTCAGACATGAATTCCTCCTCAGGTCTAGGGCTTCCTTTGGGATTCTCAATGTGGAAGGAAAAGGGTTTAGGCTTAGGGCCTTTCTCTCCAGAGGCTTCACCTTCTCTCTTCCTATTCTTGGAGGATTTGCCTTCCATGTTCCTTCTCTTCTCAGATGAGGGCCTCTAATTGCACAAGGGACACGATCTGGGGTATTCATTAGTGGTGTCATCTGGGATGACAATAGTTTTGACACGGGCCATGCTGTAACATATAGACCACTCTATTAGCCATAGTTTCATAACTTAGGTCTATCTTATATCCATGACATCTTGTTTACATGTCTTTTATTGTTTGGTGGAAAATACCCTAATCCTTATTATCCCTAACCCCAATACTCATGAGGAGGTGGAGAGAGAGAAACCTTAGGCACTTAAAGTTTGTTAACAAAAAGGGGACAAAAAAATAATGAGAGTAGATGAGAATTCCTAGAGGTATCTTATTTCAAGTCAAATCCTCAGAGTTCATCCAGATAGCCACATAGATTCTAGGAGTCCTCATAAATTGACTAGCACAGTGGAGGAAAATCTTTCCAGCCCCCAGATCATGATCCTTTTCTAGATACCTTCATCTTTGGAAAATTCTCTAATAACTCCCTTTGGGCTCTAAAGACTTTGCAATATTTAATAATTATTAAAGATTATGTGGAAAATCAAGTTCTGATACCAAATGTAATGATCCCATTCCCCGACAACTCCCAATTAAGGAAGGACAAGAAACTAGAACTGTTAACCCTAAACAGGATCAAATGGTTTTGCACATAATCAAAAATAATTAATAAATTTTACTAAACTAACTAAACTTAGTACAGGATAAATGAAATATTTTCACCAAATTTTGCAAAATATGGGTTCTAGAATTTTACCAAGAAATAAACATCTATCTATATCCTCTGGGCCTTACTTCATTTGTTTGCTTTCAATGTCTTGTTTCCTTAAATATCCAATTTCTAGCAAGATTATCCTAAAAATGCTGACAATCAAAACGTCGGCAGTATGCACGTGATACTGGTATGTGAGGGAAACAAAATCTCATAAGTAATGATAACAACATAATACAACAATTATTATTTAACAAACCAAATTTAACATTTTCATCATGACTACCCAATCTGGATTTTTTCACCCTCTATCATAACCCCTCAGGGCCTCATATTGTAGTATTCACTGTCTTCCCCTATTCAAGCAGATGACTTCATCATATCTCCCCCTATCCATGTGGGTGACTTCTCATGTACCCCCTATTCAGGCTGGTACCAAAATATACCTTCCCCTATCTAGGAAAATGGCCTTTTCATAGATCTAGATGTGGCCTAGAATTGGGCTAGTCATGTTCATATATAATGTGATAGTCATAGTCACTTTAAAGTTTGCATGAAATGAAATAATAAAGCAAATATATAACTTCAACCATGTGAGGAAATCTCTGAGAAACCACGTGAAACTACAACGAAAATTCTTAGGTGTAACCACATACCTATTTCAGGAAAATTTGCAGTCCAAATAAGAATAAGTAGAATTAACCACACAATCAACCAAGCAAGTCTGAAATTCAAGGTATGCATCCATGTGTCACTACATTATTATGAAACCTATCTAAGAGCTAACTTGGTTCTCAAGTTAGGTTTTTATGTCCACTTTCTTATGTCATTATCCATATTACCCCTTTAGTCCAATTATTTCTCTTTTCCATTTTTGTAATCCACAAACCCTACTTTAGGTTTCATACACGTGATTGTGCTACAAAAAGGTTCCTTTTATAAAAAAGTCCCTTTTATCCTTTTTAAGTCAAATTAGGTTTAGAGAGAAGAATATTTGACATTTTGATGGTTGACAAATCTTAATTGACATCATTTAGTACACCCTTATGCATAAAGAAACCCTAATCCACTAGATCTTGGATTCTAATACCCATATGAGTCCAAGGTTTTCCTTTTATTCATAAGACATCAATCCTTGATTTAAAACATTAACTAAGTCTATTAGATTCATCAACATTCACAAAATAGGGTTTTGATCCATTAAAAGCATTAAAGACATCATCTTTGATCATCTTTCGAATTGGAAGCATATATATGCCAATATCATATGTTTATTGTGTAGCTTGAATTTTTTTTATTAAGATACATATATTATTTGCTACTTTTGGATAATCTTACATTTTACTAAAATTTTAGCAATTTTACTCTTTTCTAACCAATCATAGGTCGCCACGTAGGCAGCCCACTTGTGTGGAAAACTAATTAACCGAGCGAGAAAAAGAGATGAAAGATCAGTCTATCATTACCCTCAAATAAGTGTGCATAGGGCAAAGTGGTCTTTTACCCACAACCCTTCTTCAACCTCAGGATTCTTCTTCTTCATGAGCCAGGAGTCGACTCGCGGGTTGACTCTGAGGGTCCCACCCTCCAAGCTTCAAGCGACGACACCTGAACCTCCGCATGGGGTGTGCGAACTCAAAGCACCCCTCAATTGCTTTGGAGTTGGTCTTGAACAATAGGGAGATGAAGACGAACCTCTGGAGAGTGGGCAACGAAGACAGGAGTGGAGATCACACCATCTTGGGCAATTGAAGATAGGGAAGTATGAGGTAGTTTGTGGGTGATCTTCGGGGCTGCTTGGTAGGCTTGTAGAGGGGTTATACACCCCCTTTTATACTTGGACGTGTCGAAAAGTTCCCTGGGGTTTTGGAAAAACTCCTTGAAGCCACAAAATAGGGTGAAATCAAGGGTAGGTTAGTTCTATTTTCTCTCCCAAGCTCAATGGGAAAGCTATTTAGTGCTGAAGAGATCAGGGTAGCGAGAAATCCCCTTGAGATCCCAGACCCCAACTATTCCCTATTTCCCGATCTGTCACGAGCTAGGAGATGACGGCACCACCGTTGGATTTCTGATCTGACGGCCTACAACACACTCTCCAGAACAAAAGAAATAATATTCATAACAGAATATCGTGACATTAATGGTATTCCTTTGTAATATCCACACTTTAGGGATTTTTAGAAAATTTATATCTCCTAATCCATTAAGCTTTTTAATCCCAAATTTTAAAGGAAAGTTCTTTATGACTTAATCTCCCTATAAATAGAATTTGGTACCAAAACCTAAAAACAATACTCTTTTTCTTCAAGAGAAATCCATACACTAAAAAGGCATATATAATGTAGTAGAACTCATATTTTCTCTTTCTTTCTTTTCCATTCTATTTATTTCGACCTTCTAGATATTAGAAGGCAAGTGGTTCTAGAACCACCCTATTGTGGCCACTTAAGCCACCTTCTAGAGAATTCCTTATTTTTCTTAAATAAAACTTATTTATTTTCTTCTTGCCTTTTCCTTTATTATGGGTTTTTCTTTTGTCATATATCCTTTTACACTTCAATTGTCTTATTAAAATAGGGAAAATCACGAAATTCATTATTTAAGACAATTATGCAAAGAAGCCCAAGTTGTAAAACAATGGACACAAAATATCAAGCAAACCCCTTTTTATTAAATAATTTTATAATAGTACAACCAAAATTGAGGTTATAACAGTGGTTGTTGATGATATCTTGGGCTAAACCATGGTCGGGTTCAATGAACTATGGTTGGTTTTTCTGTTAGACCAAACTTTCAAATTGGTATGAGTCTTTCCATTTCTCGTCCTGAGAATTGGGGGATTCAGTGCCCTCTTGATTTGGTACCTGCAAGTCCCAAAATCGTTCAGTTGAGCAACTATATCTTCAAAGAGTGGTAAATTACAAATAGATAAGTATCAAGAGTTATATAGGCATATTAAGGCTATTATAGGCACAAATATATAGTTAGTTACTTAGCATCAATGCCTAAATTGTGTGTTATCAGAGGTCAATTAGGAACCACCCAGCACATTTGTAATAGATGACCTCTCCATTTGTATTTTTGTGACACACTTTAGCGTCTTACATCAAATCTATAATTTCATCTTCTCGAGCATCTATAACATGTATCATGGGGTATGTTGTAGAAGGGAGACTCTCCCTAACAACTATCATGGTGATATAAAATTTGATCTTTCTCCCTACTGTGATGTGACTATCCTTCATCATCTATTTGTTCATTTTGAGGTTTAGTGTGGTCTTTTTTCCATTTCTAGTATCTACTTGTGGAAAATGAGATGGAAGCTAATGAGATACTTCTTATTGATCGATGGAAGCCTCCTCTCCTATATATAGGAGAGGATTCTAGTACAAGGGAAGTGAACTTAATGCTAATGGGCCAAGATAATTAGGCCCATATAGTATAATAAACTAAATACAAATAACTTTAACACTCCCCCTCAAACTAGAGTATGGGTGAAAAAATATCTAGATTGGACTCATAATACAAAATTAGAGGATACAAAAAATCAAAAATAAAAATGTCACTCCCCATACAAGATTATCACTCCCCATTAAACATGAGACTCCAATTAATAAAAGATTTAACGATACCTCCTTTGAAGTTATGTTCTAAGGCTAGAAATACTTGACCTTTAAAGAAAATCTTATGAAGGACATATCAAATGAAAATCATTGTCTTCAATTTGGAATAGACATCAAAACACCATGACTAAAGTATCTTCACTAGAAATAAATGTGTGGTTGGAATAAGCATAATCAACATATCAAAAAAATGTAGCAATAGAGGTATCTTCAAACACCGATATGATGAGGTGATGATGATTTTTAAACAGTATCCATCTAGAGTGTGAATCTAGGGACCTTAACAGGGATGAAAGGCATCGTCAAGGAAGCCCAAGTAGACTTGCCAAATTGGATCTATCTATAGTACAACTCTCAGGGGCTTGATGGGAATGAAATAATACACCATCAAGGAAGCCCAAGTATATTACTAGAACAACCATCTTGGCACTTGAGAAATGGCAGAAGCAAAATCGAGAAGATATGAATAAAATAGCTCAGTGAAGATAAAATATGGATGAATCATCAACCTTGTTGGTGTAGTATTTGTATGCTTGATATTAACAAGCTTTTGAAAAGTAACCATCCATTTTATGAGATGTAGTAGGATCACCACAAAACTAATATCAAAGGGAATAAGAGGCTATAATAAGAGAAACAAGCTCTATCTTGGTGTGTCAATGTTGCAATTATGGTCCTTCAATGCTACATGAATGTGGTGGCCAACGACAATAAGAGAAGCACAAATAGGAAACCTACATGCATATCATGGCATGAACTCAAATTAGAACAGTTTCATTATGAAAGAGATACACCAATGATGCACTAGAAGCATGATGCTTAGTAAGAATGAAGCACCACAAAGAAATTGAGAGATGGAAGTGAGTAATAATAAGAATCTCTATGAAGATCAGAATGGCATGGATTACATATTATATCTTTTATACTCATTCTCATCATACTCCCTCTTCATACGTTCTTTATCTCCCTCCTCATAGACTCTTTCTCCTTTACATTCCCCCTAGATGTGGAAAGGGATGTACACATCATGGGTGGTAGGGAGAATAAACTTGTAAAAACAGATGAAGGATAAAGAAAGAAAAAATAGCACAATGCCCCCATTATTTTGGTACTTCAAAAATAAGTATGGGGTCTTTTTATGATATGTCATAGATATAACCAATGCCATGAGCCAATGTGTTACATGACCTGATTAGATATATCTATATATAAAATAAATGGATCTTTGTGCCACCCAAAAAGGCATATTTGTTTGACCCTTAAGATGAAACATATAGGGTGGGTGGGGGTGGAGCACCCATGATATGATTTAGGTCAAAACTCAGATTGATTGATGAACCAAATAGAGACAAATATAGGCACATGTGAGACATGATAGAGCATGGGGAGGCAATAGCCAAATAGAGGACAAACTCGGTGATATAGATCTTGAAGAATTGTAGGAGGTAGTTGTTGCACTTTTAGTCGTAGGTCACAACGAGATTGGATTAGCATGAAATAGAAGTACTTCTACCAACATTGAATCAAGGTATGAGTACACAAAGGAATCTTCACTACTATTGTCCTTTTATTGGATTGTAGTTTTGTGCTTTCAATTGTTGGTCACATTGGGATTGGTTCAACGGGAACTCAAAGTCCAACTTCCAGCAGTGATTCGACGTATGAGTACATGAGTAATGGATGTAAGCACCATTGTATAGGGGATGGATTTGACTCTTGTATTGGACTTGTTGGTATGTATGCCCTGAGAGCCAATCATGAGATGATTGGTGGGATACATTAAGATTGATTTGATAAACATCAAAGGCAAGCTTCCAATTCTTTCTGGTTCAGTCATATGAGATAGTGATAGAACAGATTGAATGTCTAGAGAGTGACAGTACTCAATGACGTATGCTTTCAGGTTAAGGAGTTGAACGATGAGATCATATGGATGCTAAGAATTTGTACATTCTCATTATGTCCCTAGTCGGATGTCTTTATGGAAAGTAGATAGACAGCAATGACACACAAGACTAGATTGTGGTGTTGGTTGATGACAAAATCTCATTAGTCATGATATAGAGATATCAAACCAAACACATAGGTACTTGTTAGAGAATAAGTGTACCGGACAGACCCACCGTGAGTTTGACACATGGAACCATGACATGGTAGTCACAGTCAGTACTCACAGTGATGGTGGTGAGTGTGATTCTTTGACCTAAAATCACTGCACTCAACACATGTCGTTGGGTAGACTTTGACATCATTAAATGCAGTCCTGAAACATGGGTTGTTATAAAGGTGATGATTGGGTGGCTTTGACACATGGGGCTTTTGAGGGGTGAGTGATAGATATGGGATTTGTCCCTCTTGAGGGAGTTTGATATCCATGGCCACTTGATGAGTAGGATTGAGAAAGGCGTGCACGCATGTGTGAATCAGTATCTGATATTGATGTCATACATATCTCTTCCAATCTACTCTGAGATCAAGAAAGTGAATGAACATTGACAGGATGACTGTTCCATGCCTCGAGTTCATTCGAGATATCAGTGACAAAGGAATTATACATTCACTGTAACACCATTCACAGATTGTAGGATTGAAAGTTGTTCTCCAACTTTCTTTTTCACTTGGGTAGCACTGATGTGTGACTAGGCACTGCTCTTTACTTGTGAAGTCATAAGTGTTATGGACTTTCACTACCAACGTAAAATGGACCTGCAGGGTCACACACATAGGATTTAACCTGGAAGAGGAGTTTTGTCCACAAACAATGTTTAGATTGATTACTAAAGGAGTTTAGTAGTTCAATTAAAGACTCAATTAATTGATAGCTCAATGTCATAATGTTCAAGGTGTTGGACACATTGATTGGAGTATCGGATTGATTGAAACTGCAATTGACTGATTCTGCACAATCTGCACTCCCAACCGATCGGCTCATGTGATGAACCGATCGGCTGAGCTTGGTGAACCGATCGGCTCAGATGGTGAGTCGATCGGCTCATGGACAGGATGAGACGATTGCTTCAAGTGTTGAAACGATCAGTTCAACTGATGCAACTGAGCAAGTTGGGAAAGTAGGATTGGTGAGAAATTTCCTTTCGTTTCACTTGCCTAATTTGATTGGAACAAGGATTGGTATTTGATACCAATTAGAAACAAAAGATGAAAAGTCAATCGAAAACTGACCAGGACCACGAACCGACCGGTTCAGAAGTGAACTGACCGTTTCATGGGTCCCAACCGATCGGTTGAGGTGTCAACCGATCGGCTCAAGTCCCCAACCGACCGTTTGATTTGTAAAACGATCGCTTCAGGTTGTGCAGTTGGTTGTTTTTGTGGAAAATCTCGAACCTTTCTACTCCTGCTTTAGTCCCATATTTCCCGGGATAGAGAACCCTGTCCCATGACCCTCCTATATATAGGGGTATTGGGGGCTTCTCAAAGAACAACTCAGTGCAACTAGTTGCTCTGTAAAGTTGTCATTCTCTCTTGTTTTGGTAACCGAGGTAGTCCGAGCAAGTGCTACCCGATAAGGGAGGCACAGCAAGGGAAAGACAACTGTAGAAAGCAATTGGTGGCAGGAGAGTGTGTCAGTGACTAGTACGCTGACAGGAGGGTGCGACTCCTTCCAATTCTTTATGGGACAAGGAGATTGGAGTTCCAGGTGGTCCGTGTGGACTACTTCAGAGGCGGGAGATTTCTGCCGCTCGGAGGACAGCTGTCAATCCCGACAGCCCCGGTGAGACCAAGAGTTGTCAATCCCGGTGCGACCAGGAGCTGCACAGACACCATCCAAGACTGGAGGTGAAGACCGCGCAAGCCGCGAGGTACTGTCTCCGAGCAAGCCTCGGGACAAGGTATGATTCCACAAACCATCCTTTCCTATTGTATAGACGTTGACGCGTTTCCTTGTTCTGGGTTTGGGGAGGAGAAAATTTTTGTTTCCGCTGCCTTCTCTGCCTCCCTATAAAACCCAACAGTGGTATCAGAGCCACGTCAACTGCTCTATACTTTAGTATTATCGATATGATCGATTTTGGTTTGTCGCCTTTTTTTATTGCATACGATGTGAATAAAATTGGCTTTATGCATGTACAATCCTAAAACCTCAAATCCCAATTTACATATATGATATGTATTATGAATGCACTCGATACGCGTCGCCCTTAAACAAGTTTTGTGGTGGATGTATAGCATGGTTATGGCCAATAAACCCTATCTGTGTATGGTTGTATGTGGTTGCTTGCATCTTGGTGTGTGCACCGATCGTCCCTTTCTCCTTTTCCTGATGTAACTCGAAATAATTCGAGATTTCTTTCCTACCTTTGCTCCCCTCGAACGTAACTCAAGGTTTCTCTTTTTACAATGTAAAAAGGACAGAATTTTATTTCATGTTATGTCAAAGAACGGAGGACATCCTGACGACAGCTGAGATTATCGGTTCAAGGCGTGAACCGATTGGTTGACGTTCGAGACGATCGGTTCAAGGAGTGAACTGATCGGTTGATGACCGGTTCGAGGAGCGAGACGAGTGGGTGGCGGCCATGATGAGATGCACGATGACCAAGCGAACCGATCGGTTGGAGGAGCCAACCGATCAGCTAGTGGCACCCAGCCGACCGGCCTGATGGCGAGTCGATCAGTCATGTGATGAGTTGATCAAACCTAGAAAGGCAAAGCACAGAGTTCATCTTGTACATGTTGCATGTGATGTAGACCTAGATGACCGTGATTCCTCTTGGCTCGAGGAATCACATTAGGATGACCATAATCATCACTTTTATCATTTCGCATGTTTTCTGTGTGATATAGCATGTATATGATACGTACTATATATTGTGGTGATTCGATATGTATATGTGTATAAAACCAAATCCCTCATTAAAATATTAAGTCTTATATGCCTTCCATTAGCGGCACACATGAAAAACTCGATCGACCAAGCGTAGGTTACGCCAAAGCGTGGTGCGCCATCTATCTTGTGGAAGTGTGAAGGGTAGACATGTAGGTTCTGTCAAAGCAGAGTGCATATTTACCGTGTCGGCTTTGGGTTAGACTTAACTGGTGATTCTTAGAGCGTCTAAGCCCAGAGGCAAGGAATGTTCATGGCAAGGTGGTGCGCATGATCATTCATCAAGAGTTGCATATGATGCAATTGGCATGATGGCCTGCCTAAATAGTCAAGATTATGGGCGATCAGCCAAACCTGACTCATGACTTAATGAAATATGGATCTTTCCCACTAGAAGGTTGTACGCTGCAATCTTCCGAATTGATGGTGAGGGCTATCAATTTGAAATAAAATAGTGGGAGCGATAATTAATTAAAGGCCTAATTATATCGTCAACCTTTCAAATCAATCAAATAAGTCAAAAATGAGTTTTTGGACTAAAATTGCATATTTCCTTTTGTAGTACAAATGATAACAAACAACAATCACTTTTCTTTACGATCGGTCCTTGAAAAGGACAGGCTAAATGGGACAAACTTCCATGGTAGGTATAGGACATTGAGAATTGTTCTCACTCAAGAGCGAAAGCTCTATGTCCTGGATACTCCAATTCTAGAGGAACCCGCTCCTAATGCACCAAAGACATAAAGGGATGCTTACAAGAAGCATTCTGATGATGCCATTGATGCAAAGTGCTTGATGTTGTGCTCTATGAACCATGAGTTTCAGAGACAACATTAGAACATGGGTGTCATTGAGATGATTCAGCATCTCAGGAACATGTATGAAGATCAAGCACGGCAAGAGAGATACGATGTTTCAAGGGCATTGTTCAAGTGCGTCATGACAGAAGGAGATCCAGTTGGTCCTCACACACTCAAGATGATTGGGTATGTGGAGAACCTGACAAGACTGGGATTTCCACTGAGCCAAGAGTTGGCTACTGACGTGATACTGCAATCGTTGCCAGAATCCTACAGTTAGTTTGTGATGAACTACAACATGAACAACTTTGATAGGCCACTGTCAGAGTTGTTGGGCATGTTGAGGACAGCCGAGACACAAATGAAGAAGGACAAGCCTAAGTCTGTGATGGTGATCACGAGCAAGAAAGGCAAGTCCAAGCACAAGGGCAAGGGCAAAGCTAAGAAAGGTTATGATGCTAATCAGGAGCCCAAGTCATCTTCAGCTCTCAAGGACAAGGGAGGCGTGACCAAGAAAAGCAATTGCCACCATTGTCAAAAGCTAGGACATTGGAAAAGGAATTGTCCTCTCTATCTGGAAGAACAAAAGAAGAAGGAGGCAAAAAATGTCTCTACTTAAAGGTGTCATGAAAGTAAACTTGTAACACTTTTGAGGTATATGATACCAAGATGTAAAGTGTAAAGCACTCAATAAATGGGGAAAGTTTTTCCGCCATAGATAGGAGTACTTTAGTTTATTTTCAACCTAAAAGGCATGTAATATAGTTATGAACTGCTATTTCATATTTGCCAATAGATAGAAACACTTTATTTTTGCATATTGTATGACAATGATGGCAATCAATAAAGAGATGTTTCAATTTATAAAGATATGATCTTTGTGGCAATGCCTTATTTATCTTGTGGTATTTGATATGCATGAGATAAAATGATACCTAAAAGTTATAGATAACTCAAACAATCAAATTAGCATCAATAATGAGAAATTCATTTCTAGTTTCCATGTGATGGATAAATATAGACTCTTTTGGTTAGAGAACCAGTAAGAGACATGAATATCTTGGACATGGTTAATCAATATTCCATAAAGGTAGTGGGAGAATGATTATTAGGTATGATACATGTGATGTATTTACATACCTATTGGAACAAATGCTAATACTTCAAATGGTGTTTAGAGAAATACCAATATGAATATCTTGAAGTGTTCAAGATTATCATAGATGAAGTACAAATTTGGTAAAGTGTTAATTCTTGATGAGATCAATGAAGAAATACTTGGACCAAATGTTTGAGATCCGTATGAGTGATTATGATAGTGTATCATAGTGAACTCATGATTAAGGCATGGTGATGTCTAAATCAAGAAGGGATCATACTCTAAGGAGTTAGAGAATGATTATCAAATAACTGAATTCTTCTTAATAAAAGAATACCCCTCACTAATAAAAGAAATTAAGAATCACAACGGTTGTGAATTCTTATATCCTTACACCTCAATTATCTATGTGATGAGTCAACTATCTAGATGAATATGAGGAACCGAATTTTGAGTTATGGTTTATGACCATTTCATCCTAAATGACATCCATGTGAACCATAAGGTATGACCTTGATGGTAGCACCCATTGGATGAAATCCATAAGTGCAAATGAGTCGTAAGTGTTAAGACACATGGATAACATTTTGAGAAGGATGATGCCTGTTGATTGCAACTTAATGACTAAGACATTTGGCATATGGATACTAAAACCACATTCCTATGAGGAATAAAACAAAGATGTGTACGTGACACAACAAATAAGGTTTATGAATCCACTAATACAAATGAATTATATAAGTTACAATGGACTAATCAATGTGATTGATTGAGTACAAGCAACTCAGAATTGGATCTTTACTTTGATGATATAGTCAAAGGGTTTGACTGATATGTCAAAGATAAAGAAGAGATCTGTGATTTAGTGGGAGCGTGTTCACATTCCACATGTTGATGTGAAATGGAAATGTTCTAGAATGGAAATCCAAAAGTGGAAATTATCTTTAAGGAAGATAGAAAAGTTTCCTATGTAATAGGAATTGAGATCTATAGAGATAGTTCTCGAAAACCTCTTGACCTGAAAAAGGAAAGATACATTGGCAATTTTTACTGAAGGGTTCAGTATGCACAGATTCAGTGGGAGAAAACTTGTCCATGTTACATGGAGTTAGTATCCCAAGGCCAAGTGTCCAATTCTTATGAAGAATGGGAACACTAAGAATAGATATGGATCTATCATGTATGTAATCATCCCATTTTCTTGCATGTATCGACATGGCAAGAACAAAATACATTCATCATCTTGTATGTAGGACATGGCAATATGATGTGCTCATCCTGATAACTTGTATGTGAGACATGATGAGTGGATGTCTGTCTACTTCCAGTAAGGGTTACTGGAATACCATGAGAACTTGATAAGTACTTGAGAAGTACTAGTTCTATGGAGATAAGGAAGAGTTCAATGTAAAGAGTTACATTGATGTGAACTTCTGAAAGGACAGAAAATTAATCGCAAAAAATATATAGGATATATAAAAGTGAAAGTTTGTTGATTATTGGAAGTGTTCCAATAAAACCATTTAAAAGGAAATGCCGAGTATCTATGTGTTGGAGAACAGCGGTGAATACTATATGGATCTGGAAGTTCATGAGATGAACTTATAGATATTCTGATCATTGATGACAAGTATGGAATCCTTGATCATGCAATGTGGCTAAAGGTTAGAAAAGGAATACTAGATCGCATATTATGGCAACTCCATCTCATTCGTGTGACGTACAGTGAAGAGATGAGAGACATTCAATTTATACTAACTTTGGCAAGGTGTTTCCATTACTCACTATGATCGCACTAGAGTAGAGTAACATGTGGGACATGTTTGAAGATCACTATGAATATGATTCAAGGGTGATTGGCTCGCAGTGCAAGTGGGAGTCTGTTGGTATGTATGCCCTAAGAGCCAATCATGAGATGATTGGTGGGATACATTAAGATTGATTTGATAAACATAAAAGGTAAGCTTCCAATTCTTTCTTGTTCAGTCATATGAGATAGTGATAGAACAAATTGAATGTCTAGAGAATGACAGTACCCAATGACGTATGCTTTCAGGTTAAGGACCTGAACGATGAGATCATACAGATGCTAAGAGTTTGTACATTCTCATTATGTCCCTAGTTGGATGTCATTGTGGAAGGTAGATAGACAGCAATGACACACAAGACTAGATTGTGGTGTTGGTTGATGAAAAAATCTCATTAGTCATGATATAGAGATATCAAACCAAACACATAGGTACTTGTTAGAGAATAAGTGTACTGGACAGACCAACTGTGAGTTTGACACATGGAACTATGACATGGTAGTCACATTCAGTACTCACAGTGATGGTGGTGAGTGTGATTCTTTGACCTGAAATCACTGCACTCAACACATGTCGTTGGGCACACTTTGACATCATCAAACACAGTCCTGAAACATGGGTTGTTATAAAGGTGATGATTGGGTGGCTTTGACACATGGGGCTTTTGAGGGGTGAGTGATAGATATGGGATTTGTCCCTCCTGAGGGAGTTTGATATCCATGGCCACTTGACGAGTAGGATTGAGAAAGGTGTGCATGTATGTGTGAATCAGTATGTGATATTGATGTCATACATATCTCTTCCAATCTACTCTGAGATCAAGAAAGTGAATGAACGTTGACAGGATGACTGTTCCATGCCTCGAGTTCATTCGGGATATCAGTGACAAAGGAATTATACATTCACTGTAACACCATTCACGGATTGTAGGATTGAAAGTTGTTCTCCAACTTTCTTTTTCACTTAGGTAGCACTGATGTGTGACTAGGCACCACTCTTTGCTTGTGAAGTCATAAGTGTTATGGACTTTCACTGCCAACGTGAAATGGACCTGCAGGGTCACACACATAGGATTTAACATGGAAGAGGAGTTTTGTCCACAAACAATGTTTAGATTGATTACTAAAAAAGTTTAGTAGTTCAATTAAAGACTCAATGAATTGATAGCTCAATGTCATAATGTTCAAGGTGTTGGACACATTGATTGGAGTATCGAATTGATTGAAACAGCAATTGACTAATTCTGCACAATCTGCACTCCCAATTGATCGGCTCATGTGATGAACCGATCGACTGAGCTTGGTGAACCGATCGGCTCAGATGGTGAGTCAGTCAGCTCATGGACAGGATGAGAAGATTGCTTCAAGTGTTGAAACGATCGGTTCAACTGATGCAACTGAGCAAGTTGGAAAAGTAGGATTGGTGAGAAATTTCCTTTCGTTTCACTTGCCCAATTTGATTGGAACAAGGATTGGTATTTGATACCAATTAGAAACAAAAGATGAAAAGTCAATCGGGAACATACCAGGACCATGAACCGACCGGTTCAGAAGTGAACCGACCGTTTCATGGGTCCCAACCAATCGGTTGAGGTGTCAACCGATCGGCTCAGGTCCCCAACCGACTGTTTCAGTTGTGAAACGATCGGTTCAGGTTGTGCAGTTGGTTGTTTTTGTGGAAAATCTCGAACCCTTCTACTCCTGCTTTAGTCCCATATTGCCCGGGATAGAGAACCTTGTCCCATGACCCTCCTATATATAGGGGTATTGAGGGCTTCTCAAAGAACAACTAAGTGCAACTAGTTGCTCTGTAAAGTTGTCGTTCTCTCTAGTTTTGGTAACCGAGAGAGCCCGAGCAAGTGCTACCCGATAAGGGAGGCACAGCAAGGGAAAGACAACTGTAGAAAGCAATTGGTGGCAGGAGAGTGTGTCACTGACTAGTACGCTGACAGGAGGGTGTGACTCCTTCCAATTCCTTGTGGGACAAGGAGATTGGAGTTCCAGGTGGTCTGTGTGGACTACTTCAGAGGCGGGAGATTTCTGCCACTTGAAGGACAGCTGTCAATCCTGACAGTCCCGGTGAGACCAGGAGTTGTCAGTCCCGGTGCGACCAAAAGCTACACAGACACCGTCCAAGACCGGAGGTGAAGACCGCGCAAGCCGTGAGGTATTGTCGCCGAGCAAGCCTCGGGACAAGGTATGATTCCACAAACCATCCTTTCCTATTATATAGACGTTGACGCGTTTCCTTATTTTGGGTTTGGGGAGGAGAAAATTTTTGTTTCTGCTGCCTTCTCTGCCTCCCTATAAAAACCAACAAGACTTTGAGTTGTGAGAAATTCATAGATGCATCGAAGCAGTTACCTTCATGTTGGAGATGGGATATTCACATGCACCCTTAGTATGAAGTACCACAACATAGTTCTCCATGGTGGAGTCATGAATAATAGCAACCTTCATCTCAATATATGTATAGGATGGAGGTGGGGAGGATGTGGGGAAGTGATAACTATATAGATAGGACTCAAGAGAGGCAGATAAATATTGGTGATTGTCCATATAAAGAGTTCTGACATATAGGTATAAAAATATTGGATTTCTAGGAAAGAATAAGCAAGGAGACAACCATGAAGGTTAGGATAATTCCTAGAAGGTGGTCAAGCCAAGAAGATATGGCATCTATCGGTAGGTGGAGGCTCTCTATTTTTCTCCCTAAAGTTAGGATTAATGTTTTGATACCACATGGAAAATAAGATGGAAGCTAATGAGATATTTCTTATATGTAGATGACAAATTTCCCTCCCATATATAGGAGAGGAGGTAAGTACAAGGGAAATGAACTTAACCATAATGGGCCAAGACAATTGGGCTCATATAACATAATAAAATAAATAATAGTAATTTTAACACAATCTATTTGTTTATTCTTTACCACATAGATTTGCAACTCATTTATTCTTGACTGGATAATTGGTTGGTGATTTAAGGTTCCACTAAATGTGGATGGACATTTTTTGAAACTTGTGGTCTTCACAGAACAACCTAGGGGAAGATTTCGGCACTATCAAATTTTATCCACCACCATGCCCTCTAGTGGGGGTTTCCATATGAGGAGGCATACCACTTAAAATATCTTCTTACACATCAATTATTAGACTTTAAATTGGACATCCATGACCATTCTTGTTGATTTTATATTATGGGTCCTCAATGTTGATCTTTCTCTATAATGGTCATGGAAATGAAAGATAAAACTCATTTGTAAGTATCCTGAGATAGAACCTAGAGGAGAGGGAGAAGGCACTGGTGTGGAGGGATGGTCAGCAAGGAGAAAGATCCCCTACTAGTGGAGTGCATGACCAGGGAGAGACTATGTGATGATGATCTCCTTAAGATTACAACATCCTCTTAACTCCTCATGATAAAAAAGCATGACATCTACAAAAATATGATTCATATAATGTTACTTTTTTTTTTAGGAAATTCATATAATGTTACTTAAAATGAATGGAAAATGGAAAAGTCCCACATAGACATCTTTGGTCCATGGTGATCATGATTAACTCATTGACAAATGTCTTCATGTGCTAAACATATCTTTAAAAGGGGCTCTATTATGATTCATCCATATGTAAAAGACCATCTTTACATAGTGACAACGTAAAGGAATTGGTTGAGAACAGACATTCATTATGCATTAACCAATCTGACTCAACCACCTCATCACTGACAAAATTTTCTTGTTGGAATATTATCCATGCTTGCATAGAGTGGTAAAAAGTATCAATATTGCCCCATAAATTTGTAAGATATCAGCAATGTGCACATGGAAGAAGTTTTATCTATGTATAAAATATCTTCTTTGATGTAGTCATCCTAGCCACATAGTCTAATAGGGAATAATCATTTCCTTATGCTAGACTTTTCAAGCTATGTACAACCTAAGATTTAGCTTTTCATAGATGGAATGATTATCAGAATAAAATTAGTATAAGAAAAATAGATATAAGTCCACTTATTTAAGTCCACCTAAGATTTAGCTCTGATACCAGTCAGGGTTTCAGAGAGCATAGGGTTGCACAATGTGTGCACCCTCATATATATAATACGGAAACAATTACAGAGAGGTCCATACAGAGTAAACAAATAACAAAATAAATAACGGAATAAGTAAACCACAGAAAACATATACTGTAACACTCCCCCTCAAGTTGGAGCATAGATATCAATCATGCCCAACTTGTCCACCAGCGTGAAGAAGTGCTTCTTAGCCAGAAGTTTTGTGAAGACATCTGCAATTTGATCTTCAAATCTTGTAAAAGGAGTGCAAATTTTCCCAGCCAGAACAGATTCTCGAATGAAATGACAGTCCACCTCGATATGCTTGGTGCGCTCATGATAAATAGGATTATTGGCAATGAAGATAGCAGCTCGGTTGTCGCAGTGCATTGGAATTGCATAAGAAGATTCAATCCCAAGTTCACACAAAAGAGAACGCACCCAGAGAAGTTCACAGGTAGTATGGGCCATGGCCCGGTATTCAGCTTCAGCACTGGAGCGAGCCACAACAGTCTGTTTCTTGCTCCTCCAAGTCACCAAGTTACCTCCTACATAGGTGCAGTAGCCAGAGGTGGATTTCCTGTCAATTCTGCTGCCTGCATAATCTGAATCAGAATAGCCCTCAAGTTTACAATGTCCATTTTTCTTGTAATACAGACCTTTGCCAGGTGCCCTTTTTAAGTATCTCAGAATGTGACAAACAGCATCCCAGTGACACTGTCTAGGCTTGTCCAGGTACCTGCTCAGAAGGCCCACCGCAGTATTAATGTCAGGACGAGTAACAGTCAGATAGATCAATTTCCCAATAAGTCTCCTGTATTTCTGCGGCTCAGAAAACACAGATGAAGTGGCATCGTCCCAATCAACATTGGAATCCATGGGAGTATCTGCAGGTCTTGCGCCCATCATGCCAGTTTCTTGCAGGATATCAAGCACATATTTTCTCTGAGACAGCACAAGAGCACTAGAGTTCCTGAAAACCTCTATGCCCAGAAAGTATCGCAGTCTGCCCAATTCTTTGGTAGCAAAATGTTTACTCAAATGGTATCTGGTGGCCTGAATACCTGAAGAATCACTTCCTGAAATAATGATATCATCTACATAAACAATCAGAATAATAATGCCTGCAGAAGTTTTCTTTGTGAAGACAGAATGATCCACTTGGGACCGTAGAAAGCCAAAGTCAGAAAGAATCCTGCTTAATTTATCGAACCATGCACGTGGACTCTGCTTGAGCCCATAAATAGACTTTTTAAGCCTGCAAACTTTGTGAGACTCCCCCTGAGCAACAAACCCAGGAGGTTGCACCATATAAACCTCTTCCTGTAGATCACCATATAAAAAAGCATTCTTCACATCAAGTTGTAGAAGAGGCCAGTCACAATTTACAGCGACAGATAATAAGATTCTGACAGAATTTAAGCGAGCAACAGGAGAAAAAGTCTCAAAGTAGTCAATGTCGTATGTCTGAGTATACCCTTTGGCAACTAACCGAGCTTTCAATCGTTCAACTGTACCATCTGGTTGATATTTGACAGTGTACACCCAGCGGCAACCTACAGGCTTGCACTGAGGAGGAGGATCCACCAGCTCCCAAGTGCCTCTATCAGTCAGAGCGGTCATCTCATCCTGCATAGAAGAAGTCCAAGCTGTACTCCGCAGGGCATCCTGAATAGTCTTAGGAACAGTAACAGCAGATAAGGCATATACAAAATCACACGCCTGAGCAGTGAGATGATCAGTAGATACAAATTAGCAATACTGTGAGACGTGCAGGAACGAGTCCCTTTGCGAAGTGCAATAGGGATATGTAAATCAGATTGTACCTCAGGTGAAGCAGAACCTTCTGGAGGTGAAGATTGGTCGACTGGGGGGGGTACGTGTGGAGGAGGTGCTCTGGTCCTGCGCTGATAAACACGAAGCTGAGGAGGATCTGGTATCACAGTATTATCCGTCTCAGGTATGCAGTCAGACAGAATAGGCAAGGGTGGTGCAATCAGATTTGTTTGCAAATTTTCTCCCGCAGATGAATATTAAGGAGTGTCTTCAAAGAACACCACATCACTACTAGTCAGCCACTTTCGCGTAGCAGGATTATAACAGCGATAGCCTTTCTGAGTTCTTGAATATCCCAAGAAAATACATTTTGCTGCTCTAGGTGACAGTTTATCAGATATAGGGCCAAGAAGTCGGACAAAGCATGTGCAACCAAAAATCCCTGGAGGAACAGAAAACAAGGGAGCCTCCGGATGTAAAACTTGGAAAGGGATTTTGTTACCAATAACTGACGATGGCATACGATTAATGAGAAAACAGGCAGTCAGAACCGCTTCTGGCCAATAAGTACGAGGTACATGCGAATGCAACATGATAGTTCGAGCCACTTCCAACAGATGACGATTCTTTCTTTCGGCTACACCATTCTGTTGTGTTGTATAGGCACAGGAGGTTTGATGTAAAGTTCCAACAGATTTACAAAAGAGTTCCACATCTTTCTGAACAAATTCCAACGCATTATCAGTTCTAAAAATTTTAATAGGCACACCAAACTGGGTTTTAATTTCAGCAAAAAAGAACTTTATTGTGGATATCACCTCAGATCTACTTTTCAACAGAAATAGCCAAGTAGTCCGCGAAAAATCATCAATAAACAAAATAAAGTATCGATAGCCAGACACACTTGGTACATTACATGGTCCCCACACATCAGAGTGCACTACATCAAAAATATGCCTGCTGCGCACAGAACTACGCCTCGGATATACCGATCTAGTTTGTTTACCCAGTTGACAAGACTCACACTGGAAACTACAACTACTCATGTCTGGAAGTAAATGGCGCAGTTTATCAGAAGAAGGGTGTCCCAGCCTGTAATGCCACTGTAAAGTAGAAACGAAAGCAGATAAGGCAGAAACCACAGCAACTTTGGCAGACCTTGGCATCTCGTCCAAGTAGTAGAGACCATCAGCACCTTCATACCCCCCACCAATCTTCATCCTCGTGAGAAGGTTCTGAAAAATGCATGAGCCAGGAAGGAATGTCAGGCTACAGTTCAAATTCCTTACAAGTTTGCTAACAGACAATAAATTCATAGGGAAGTTAGGCACATATAAGGCAGATTTGATAAGAAACTGAGAAGTAATGTCCCCAATGCCAGAAACTGGAGATCTAGATCCATCAGCAACCATAACCGTATATTTATGAGCCGGTTTAGAGATGGACTTAAACAAAGCCCTATTGCCAGAAATATGGGATGATGCACCAGAGTCGATCACCCATTTATTATTACCAGATGGGGGTGGCAAATGTGAACTCAGAAAAGCAGTATCATAACCAGTATGGGCAGCATGTGCTCCACTCGTGGACGCTTCAGAAGATGATCCAGCACGCTCCAGAAAGAGGCGTTCGACTTCATCCCTGATGTAGTCAGTAGTAGCGCCTGCAGTGTCTGGTGTAGTAGGATGTGCAGCACTCTCGGATGCGGTGGCGGGAGAATCAGTAGCAGTGTTCGCCCATTCTGGTTTGCCATATTTCTCCCAACACTTTTCTTCAATGTGGTTCGTACGACCACAGTAAGAGCACAAGCGCGATCTGGGTGGAGGACGCGCAGCAGTAGTAGTAGCAGTAGGAGGGGCTCCACACCCAGCAGTAGGAGAACGACCTCTCCCGACACCAAGGGGAGGACGTCCATCAGAAGTGCGGCCACGGCCATGACCGCGACCACGGCCGCGGCCACCCCAGGCAGCTAAGGCAGTAGAGTCGGCACCATCTGTAGCAGTATGTGGTTTCGGGGACGAAAGGCGCTGAAGACGCTGGTAGGCACTCTGAAGGGTGGGCAGCGGATCACTGGCCAGAATCTGATCCACAACGCCAGCATAGGAGTCAGGCAAGCCACTCAAGAACTGTATCAACTGGAGCTCATCGTGCTGCTTTTGCATAACCACCAGATCTGTCGACAGAGGATGATACGTCTCCAGTTCACCCCACAAACCGGTGAACGTAGAGAAGTAATCGGTGATATCAGTGCCAGTAAAAGTGAGACGGCTAAGCTGTTTGTTGATATCAAACACTTTCTTCGGATTCTGGCTGTGGGAGAAGGTGCTAGCAAGCTGATCCCACATCTGCTTTGCAGTAGGTAGACGGAGGATGGTCACACTAATTTTCTCAACCGTGCTGTTGAGAATCCAGGTCATCACCGTTGAGTCGTCACGGACCCAATCATTGTAAGCTTTGACATCGTTCACGTCGGCGTCGTCAGCAGGCTGTGGCGGACCAGCACGAGTGAGATGGGAATACTTCCCTTGTGATTTGGCATATATCACAAAGGAGCAAACCCACAGCTGGTAGTTGCGCCCGTCAAGCTTTACGGTAGTAACTTGACGACGCAAATCGTCAGTCGAGGACGCCATGAGGTAGTCAGGCACAACAGGCAGACAAGGCAGGCAGGCAGGTACAAGATCACGGAGGACCTCTCACATACGGGCTACGTTGAGACGTAGCACGGAACCCGGAGGCAAAAGCCTACATGGGCAGGCAGACAGAATCACCGACCGAAGACGGAAGGCCCCCTCAAACTAGCACGTGGCGAACCCCGTCGGAGAGGAAAGGAGGAACCAAGGAACCAGACGAAGACGGGGCTGCCTACTCCACGGCGGTGGGCAGAAGGCCCTGCTAGGCTGCGGCGCCGAGTCCCTGTGGACCGGCGGACCTGCGGCTGTGCCCAGCGGCCCGGAGCAGCACCGGCGGCTGGCGGCCTAGCCGGGCAGGGCCAGCGCACCGCCGGCGCTGAGGGACGGCGGCGCTGAAGGCGCGGCGCGGGAGAGGGAGGGAGGGGGCCGGCGGCGGCGCGGGCGGGGGGGGGGGGGGGGGGGCGGCGGAAGGGAGGGAGGGTTTTAGTCCTGCTCTGGTACCATGTTAACAGTCAGGGTTTCAGAGAGCATAGGGTTGCACAATGTGTGCACCCTCATATATATAATACGGAAACAATTACAGAGAGGTCCATACAGAGTAAACAAATAACAAAATAAATAACAGAATAAGTAAACCACAGAAAACATATACTGTAACATGTGTTTTTGTATGCAAACATTTTACTATAACCTTGATCAATAAAAGAACACACCTTGAAAGTTTCACCTTTGCCAAGGATATAGTTGAATAATGTCAACTAGATTATCAATTATTTTTGGGAGAAAAGTGGGGGCGATGAACATTAACGACAAGTTGCACGAGGGTCATCTAAGATGGTATGGGCATGTGCAATATGAACCAATTAATGTCCCTACCTTAGGTAATTCTATTAAGTCAAGAATAGTTAAATAAAAAGGTAGATCTAACTTGGGAATAGCTTATAAAGAGATATTTTGAATCTATATATCTTGATCAAAATAATACCCATGATAGATTTGATTGGAAAATAAGGATTCATGTAGTCACCCAAAATATGGTTGGGATTAAGGTTTAAATGGTGAGGATGATAATTGATATTATAAGTTGTTTTGATCGACAATAAAAAGAATCATAAGTTATATGTCCCATTTAGTGTAAAGGTAATAAAAAAGTTTCTTCTATGTATATTGGAAAGCACCTCCAAAAGCATATGTGTGTTACATCAGGTTGTCAACCCCATAAGGACTACATGGAAATATATCAACCATTAACTGATTCAATCTGCAAGTTCTCATTTTGCACGTAATTTGTAGTATAATTTGGAGTGACCATCTACAATCCAGTCCTCTACATAAAACAAGAAAACCTCATTTTGTCTTTACCATGTATATAGTTCTCCTAGGGTTATTTAGATGTCTCTTCTTAGTGGAATCAGCTTAAAGGATTTCGATCAACATTCAACTTCCACCATTGGTAAAGATAATAATATTGAAATGATTAGATCCAACTACCTGACATGGGAAAAGATTTAGATTTCTGTGAATTTCATTTCAGCTTAATCTCTTATGGACAAGAGGACCTCATAAATATATTGCAACTCACCCATATATGGAGAACATGCACAAATAAGTGTTAAAGATGATACTCATATTTGGGTTAATGTGTGTCTTGTATATGTCAAGGATGATATAAATAGTTAATACTAATTGAAAAATAGATTCAGTCACTCAAGCCTAATGACATCAGTATTGAATAAAGACTTGAATCCAATACACATTAGGTACCAATAAAAAGTGCATTAAAATTACCTTTGGATTAGAAACATAGAATGTTATTCTTAGGCTCAACAAGTATGTACAAAGGTAATGTCATTTATTCAACTATAAGATGTTTGATACTCAAAATGAGATAAAGAAATAAGATTGACTAAGTAATCTAACCTATACATAATAAAGATACAATATAAGTGGTACCAAAAGGAAGGTTCAAACTGCAACAAGAATTAAATTATAGAGATCTATTAAACTATGAAGGTTAATTTTTTGAATGTTAAGTGTCATTGCTCTATTATTTCAATGAAGCGGGCCCCAAAATGAGCCCTTAGTTGCCAAACTCTAGGCTTAATTGGTGTATAATATTCTTTATAGCCTCATAAAACTATAATCAAGAAAAAAATATTCATATATATGAGAGGGAGTTTGTGACAATGTTAAATTCATATGTGAAACCATGACCCAAGGTTAAACAAAATCCTAGAAGTTAGTTTCAAAGCTCAATCAAATTAGCTTTTTCACTTATTAGTTCACTTATATTAGAAAACATAAATGGAAAAAAGTGGAAAATAATTCTGCTTTTTGCATGAATGAATAGGAAAGTGAATGGAAACCATGTATTAGTTGGATTCAGCCAAAGTGATGTGAATATAAGTTAACAATAAGAAATATCATTTTTAAAACAATTGTAGTTGTTTTATAAAATTTTAACAAGTAAATATGTTTACGACTATATTGGGTTCAAACTTGCAATTGTTTGAATTTTATTTGAAAGAAATTGAAAAGGTTGAGTGAGTTCTAGGTCATATATTAGTTGACTTATTAACAAGAAGACCTAAATTCAACTGGCTTAAAGTGTGGTCTATTAATGATGTCAAATCATCTTATGAGAAGTGGCACAAAACTTGGACTGACTTCCCCATAGGTCATCCAAATTTTTAGTTAATTTTTACCAACTTATGGGTGATAAGGTGATGCCACGAGGGATTAGATCACTTATCCTATGATCTAGTAACTCATTGTGTAAGAATAATAATATAGAGATATGAGGTCAGTCAACTGGTAAGAAGTTGGATGCATTTCAAGAGGTTAATCGTGAGGGTTAGTATCTAATAATTAAATAGGGTTCAAATGATATGTACCTTACCACCGTGTAACACCCTAAATATAAATTATATAATTAAAATATTATCATTGTTAAATAATACCATTATGGGACTAAAATACCAGTAGTGGTTTCATATTATTGATTTTTTTAACCCTACTGGTTTTAATTGGACACTCAAAAGTAAATTGGCATTGTATAATACAATTTATAAAAATATTTATAACACATTGTCTAATGATGATAGGTCACAGGAGTAGGGTACATTACAAGTGTGGTTAATAGATTGCATTCAACAAAAAATGAATGGAGAAAATATTTTAATAAAAGTAGTCATTTAATTGACTATTTATATTCCCATTTGAGTTTGAAATTGATTTATGATTGTGAGGCTGTGAAGATTTCATATATCTATCTAAAAGGGATTTAGAGTTACTTTCTCATGGTAAAAGACCTAGAATGCAATGAAATTAATTAGGAATTACCTTTAATTTTGATGATAAATCAAACATGTGTTCAGAGAATATATATACAATTGGATCTCTAGTTGAGTTGATTTTTGGTAGAGTAGATATGATAATTTTAATTCTTGGAGTTTAATTGAAATTCTTGGAGTTATTATCATGTTTAATGAAAATATATGATATTATTTTGACTAAATTTGATGTTTATGGAGAAGAGGTAGGATGAGTTCTTGGGTGTTTTTGAAATAAGCATAAGAGACAATTGTGAAGATTTGTTTGTTTGAGTCATTTGATGATTGATTTTTAGGATTCAAGTGAGGATAATGTCTAGTTGATATTAGGATTAGTGTTTGAATTAAGTGGGGTTCCAACAGCCAAGACCAAGAAAGTCATCCCAGTCAAATTGTGATTATGGATGCAATATTCACATAGGATGGAGAAAGTATTCATGGTGTAATAGGGAGTTTGAGGGGAGGTTCCATAAAAGGCTTAAGGGTTTGCCCCATGTGTCCCCTTTGAAGTTGAAAGTAATGAAAATTTGAGGGAAGAGGGTGGATCATATGAAGAATAAGAGACAAGAGATCTAGAATTATGTTGGAGAAGCATTTTCTAGAAATTAACTAGTGATCGTTGGAAAGTCAGCAACCTAGAAGCATAGGAAGAAGAGAATTATTTGAATAATTGGAAGGCTTTAATTCAAGATGGCTTTGCTTACTTACAATGAATTGATAAATGTTTAAATTTTTCATTTTATTTGCATCTTTTATAGTCCTCATTAGGATTGTTTTGTTGATCATTTTCTTAATTTTAGAATTAATTGTCTTAGTTATATTTTCTCTATTTAGTTAGAGTTTTAATTATATGTGTTTGGATGTTGTAGAAAAATGTTCCATCACTCCAATGATTAAATACTCTTGGAATATATTTGCATATTTCTAGCAATCCTGATATATATACCCTATGCTAAAAAGATCATGACATTTGCATCCCATTGCGGAATTTAATGAACAAATATGTGTTGGAAAGAAAATTGAATGCTCTACATGAAAAATGTATATTAGACGGATTTCCAACTGATTGATGGCTTTACAATCTAATCATTTTCTCCTTTTTGGGAATCAAAAATAATGAGAGTCACATGGTCAAATATTAAAGAAGACAACTCAATAAATCCCTCAATTTGTGGGCAAGTAGTTAATATAGAAAAAGTTTAATCTTTTGGTTGGGAAAGTTGGCCAATTCCATATACTTTTATGTGATGGAAATAATTCAAATAAAGATTGGTCAAATGTCGAGATAATAAAATCATCAATGTAGTCAAGGTTTGATCAATGTGACTTTGGGGTGAAGTAAGTGATTAAATGTAGTTTATTGACTCACACCAAAGATGAGGCAATATAGCCACTTCTAAAATTCATTTCTATATGGGTTTTTCCCCTCATTTTTACCTATAAAAGGAGGGGGTTCCAAAGAAAATGGGGCATCAAGTCTTAGATTGTAAATCCAACTTTTAGTTTTAGACCACGTCTTGTATCACGTTGCATCTCATTTTAGTTTGAGGAGCAGTCCCATAGCTTGTTCTTATTCAATATAATCAATTATCTTGCTCCAATGAAAGAATGTTGTTTTCTCTATTTATGCTTGGTATTTGGATGATTTTCTATATTCTTATGGGTTGATATGACCATAGATCCCCATAAGAATGAAATTATAATCTTTTATTTGTGATTATCTCCTTTTTTATCCTTCTAATCTTATATTTGTTAATAACCCACGATGACGCAACCACATATCTATGGGTTTGAACGTCAATTTGAATTCACATGTTTCTTTATATGACCTTAGATAGTAGCGTGTTGGAAGATTGGGAGAGGATCCATAAATGCCAGGACCAACGAGTTTACAGGAAGTCTAACCCTTGTGTGATTGTTCTCTACAAGGATACAATCCACATGGCCCTAATTTGATCATTAGAGATTAGGAATTTATTAGTTGAGTGGAGATGTGGTTTTGGGTTGTAACCCCCCGAACCCCCAATTTTTTCATATTTATTAGTTACTTTTTATTTCAACACTTTTATTTTTGTTCTTGGTTTCAATCAAACCTTCTCAATCTAGACTTTTATTTCTTATTCTCATAGTCAGATTTAAAACCCAACCATCCTCTTTTTTCTTTTCTTGGGATTGATACCTCTCTATACTTAGTTGATCCAGTGCTATCATCAAGTTGACAACCTATTTAGAAGATTAAACTCTATGACTTTTCTTAGTGTTTGGTGTGCAAATGACACACATCAAATTGGCACCATTGTCAGGAATGACACGTGTTGTTTTCTGAATCTGATTGCTTGTATATCTTGCATATAATCTTATTCATATTTCTTTAACTTGTATAACTGTTAGAATTACTCTATAATTTTGTTCTATAATTTCTCTTCTTATATTTTGGTAATTTATTTTTTGCTACCAAGACCCATTCCAATAGTATGTCTCCCCCTTCTACCGAATTTTCATTTTAATCGTACTTCTTTCAAGTTTATTTTTGTAATTACTAGTCTTGTTCCATAATTTCTTAAGCTTACCTTGTAATTTTTAGTTCTTTATAATTTATCACTAACCCCTTATCTTGTTTTAGTTCTTTCCATAATTTTTAGTTTCTTTTAGATTCTTTTTGTAATTTACTTCTCTCAAAAAAAGAGTGAGCTTTCAAAATGGAGTGGTCAACACATTACAGTTCGAAATCCCATTTCGTAGTTATTACAACCATACATTACTAAAATGTGTCCCCTAATTATGGTAGCACCTTATATAATCTTGAGTCATCCCATACTTGTCAGTATGATGTAAATGCTAACCCACAATTTCCCGAATGTTGTTATAAGGCACCATGCTACATGTATCCATATTCTAACGGAAGGTATGACCAACAAAACCTTAGGGGGTATGAATCTAATTTTGAAATCCAAAAGTGACTGAGGGTCATTATTAGGCACCATGCTACATGTATCTGTATTCTAACGGGAGGTGTGACCAACAAAACCACAGGGGATATGAATCTAATTTTGAAATCCAAAAGTGATAGAGGGCCCAAGAAGGGATAGAAGTAGGACGACAGGCAACACTAGACATGCATCAAGCCATGATAACTGCTTTGTTAGAAGCCCGATCAAAGAATCCAGATTGTTAAAATGTGTCCTCTTGTGTTATGGTGACATCTTGTAATGTCGAGTCTTTCTACCAAGGTGGATGTAATGTAAATTTCAATCCACCATATCCTAAAGATTATTATGTGGAGAAATGTCAAAATTAATATGAGGGGTACCATGACCAAGATCATTATAGGGGGTATGATGAGGGTAGCCAACAAATTCTTGGGGGTTATGAACCCTATTATGAAAATTAATATACACCTCAACAGGAGAAATGGATTAGAACCATAGAAAAAATAGAAACAGTGCAATAGGAAATAGTAAAAGAGCAACAAAAAACATTAGAACATCGACAAGTCATGCTAACTATTTTACTAGAGTCCCAATCAAAGAGACCCCAAGAGGAATTAGAGAACCCCAAGACAGTCCCTCCCAATGATGATGATGATGATCACATGTTTACGTCATTTATGTCATATTCCACTGAGTTATCTCTAACCAATGAATGACATTTTTCATATAATGAGGATGTTGGTATTCCTACCTCTCAGCTAGAGGCCTTACTACTAGAGTATGAAAAGCCATATCTTGAGAGTCAACCTTGTCTTGAATATCTAGCAACTCCTCCCATCATTGACAATAATCCATATGTTATTAGTGACCAATCCCATATGGTTGAATCTATTTAGGATAATGAGCCACTTCACCCTAATGATGAAACATTTCCTCACACTCTGTCATAGGAAATTCCTATTTCGCATATTGTTGTTCTAAATGGGGAGACACCACTCTTAGAAGAATTCCATGTACCACCTTTTCATGTTTTCAAGGATCATATCCATGTTTTTATCCCTCCTGAACCCTTGGATACATCTAGCATAGAGGAACTAGATCTACATGCTATATCAACAATGAAACCTACTTATCCCAATGTTGATTGCATGTTTTTGAGGAGAGAAAAAAATTCTTCATATGTTCATTTTTATCCTTTTATCCTTTTCATATCAGCATCAATTCTCCCTTATGTAGATAAATATGATCAATGGAAACCAAAGCTACAGATCCTCTACCTGCTTTTATATATCTGACACTACACATGTTCACCGTCGCGCACCCGGAAATCTCCCTCAATCAACATCTATCTCCAACACTTCCTTTACTATTAAAGGAAGATATATGGATCCTATTGGAGGGTTTGTGAGATGAAAGGAAATATGAATGCCCCAATGAGCTTCCACAACCACCCAATCATTGGGTACACTATGAAGCTTTGGCGATCAAGGTCTTGACCCTCATACATATTTCATTCAGATAGACATTCTTCAAGCTACCAGGCCCACTGGTGATCCTTACCCTTATTGTCCCTCCATCTTGGATTTAAGTCTTGCTCAGGATTTACAAAATTTAAGCCTGGGGCGAAGGTAGGTGGTACATACTTATTCCAACTACTCTATCTTAATTTGTATGCAATTTCTAGTATGTTTACATTTTTGTTATGTATCTATGTAATACTTTTCGAAAACTTCAATTTTATATATTATATGAATCAACCCAAATCCAACTTGAATCCTATGTTTGTTATATTGGAAAATTATAGGCTAAGACTTCTTGAACAATCCAAGCCAGAAAAAAAATTGGCATGTATCCCACTTGAAAATTGAGATTGTGTACAAACCTATCTAAATCTGATATGACCGAAATAGATGCCCATCCCTAAGTATATTTTGAGTCTATCAAGGTGTGTTCCATTATAGATATAGTTATGTACCTCTAGATCTAACCCTATTATTGCAAGTTTAGACAATAGGCCATAACAATCAATTATACACATATCAGCCATTCAATATTCCTGGACTTATTACTACACATCTGAACTCACCACATATGATGAAACATTCTTTTTAAATTGAATTACTTATTCTATAAATTAATAAAACCAATTTTTATATGTTTCTACCTATATGTTTTGACATAAAAGGTTGATCAAATCATTCAAATATAAACATAGTTGTCAAAACTTCATATTTATAAATAGTCTCAATCACATGCACTTCACTACTTTATGTCTAGTTTTGAATTTGAAATAGTGCAAGTAGTAATTGATTATTAATCTTGATACTCAATTCAAGACATGATCTATTCTCCTCAAGAATCAGTGTAAAGTCCTATTATAATGGCAAGATAAAGCATCTATAATTTTGTGACCCTTTCAACACCAGGCCTTAGGTGTCTCAAACAGAAAGTAAGGGATTTAGTTTGATGTTCTCTTAAATTTCACCCATTATATCCCTTGATATAGATATAATAGAGTATTTTGTCAGAAATGATAGTGGATATGTCTATATAATTGTCTCTATTCATGTTCCAATAAACTTGTGATTGAATTTATTAGACATTGCTAAATGTAGTCAAATTTGACTCCAAACTAAACCTTGTTTGTCTCTACCCCATGAGACAAGTTGCATAAGAGAAATTTATGATGGATTATTACACTGTGATGTGATTGCTATTGTTTCAATTTGATTGTTGCATCAACATCACCTATAGTAGGGAGGAGGAATGAGAGACGTAGTGAGAGGATAGAGACTTAATAAAATAGGAGAGGGGGAGGAGGGAAGTAGTGTGAGAGAGAGAAATAAGTATTAGAGGGAGGAGGAAGGTAGCGGAAAGAGAGAGAAAATAGGAGGGAGGAGGAGGGAACTAGTGGGATGAGAGAAAAATTTCAAAATAACAATAGACGGAGGAGGAAAGTAAGAGTAATAGATTAAAAGAAAGAAAATAGGAGAGCGACAGGGAAGAAGTGGAATTAAAGAGAAATATAAAAATAAGAATTGAGAGAGGAAAGTAGTTGGAGATAACATATTAATATGTGACATTAACACAATTTTATACACATGAGTACAAATTTAATAGAGGAGGGAAGTAGTTGGAAGAGAGAGAAAAAGGAGGGAGGATGGATGTTACAACCCCAATTTTCAGGTTCTGTTGGTGAGAAATGTAATTTCTCCTATTAAAGATATATGAACAAATAATGATGTGATTAGATGGGATTGTATGAATTTCGTTTACAATAGCCTTGTTGGTTGCTTTGTGGGTTTTATTAGCTATTGGGCCCAATTATAAGAGAGAGAAAAAAGGAAATTTAGATAATAAATGAATAAATAAGAAAAAGAGAAAAGGGAGAGCTAGAAACCTCTAGACGGCAAAGGAATATCCTCCAAAAGGGGATTTCGTGCCTTTAGGGTTCCTTGGGTTCCAAGGAGTCCAAGTTGCAAAGAAAATGCAACAAGAAAGAGAAAGGATTAATTAAATATTTCTTTATTTAGAATGAAATGTGAAGAAATATGTGGATATATGAATAATGGATCCATCTTGGAAAAAAAAGATTTCGTGTTCACATGGTTTCTAATGGAAAAAAAAGAATCCAAATCAAGAAAATAAAAAGAAAGATAAAATATGAGAAATATGCATAATTGAGTAATAACTTGCACCTAAGGAAAAGGGCACGCTTTCTTTGAATATTGACTCAAATTTGGCATGATGATAGATTAAGTTATTATTAAGTTTCCCTTAAAATTTGGGATTAAACGGAGCCATGGTTTGAGAGTTGAAATGTTTCCAAATTATCCTAAAATCAAAAGGATTTTCCTTAAAATAGAAATCTAATTCTCCTTTTTTTGGGCGCAAGCAATGTGGATCGTTGGATCCTGATCCATTGCAAGCCACGCATCTTCTAATTCTAGCCGAACTAGGAACAGGCCGCCGACCGAGGAATCTTTCCTTTGATTTTTCTCGCATTTTAGTCGATCTGCAGACAAGGAAAGTTGTTGGTTGGGTTCGGGAGAGTGCTCCGCACCCAATTAACCTAGGTTTTAGGGGTTTCTCAGGGTTCCAGAAAGAACGCCTAATCTACCTAAAACAAGGAGCGATGGCAAGGATGCAAACCCTAATCCATATCCCCCCACCTATATATAGGACCACCCTTGGTCTCGGCCAAGTCTCGCGAACTCGAACAGCACGTTCCTAGCCCCAAATTCCCTCTCTCTCTCAATTGTCCTCTCTTCGGCGAGCCTCCGCCGTGGCACCGCCGAATTTTCTGTGGATAGAAAAGACGAAGAAGAAGAGAAGAGGGTCGTCTGATCGGGGTCCATGATAGACTCACAAGGGACATCCACGGCCCAGGCTGTTCGTGCCTCAAGATCAGGGTTAGTGGGTGCAATCGGCCACAACCGCGAGATCGAGTCAACCACTGACCACAACGACGATTCGACGACTCTCATTTTTCCAAAAGAAAAGGTAAACAACATCTTTGACTAGAAAATCTAGAAAATGCTTTTTCTTGCAAAAAATTTAGTAATTAGTAGAAAGGTCAGATGAAGGAACTTAATATATGATAACTGATCAGGAGAAAATGAGGAATGCAATAAAAATTTAATGGAAGCCTAATTCTTCTTGCAATTCAAAAAGTATGTAAAGATGTTATCTTTAATGGTCTAACTAATGAAAAACCCTAATCTTTGATGATCAATGAATTGGGGAAGGTTATATGGATGTTTAAAGTTGATATTAATTTGTTGTTAGTAAAAAGGACAAATTAGATCCAAAAGGATGATATTTATGCATAGTTGGATTAATTTAAGGATCCATGTACATGAATATGCATTAATGGGCTAAGAAACTTTAATTTATGTTGATATGAATTTTAATGGTTTTAATTGTGCAAATCCATGAATAAGATAGAGATATGATGATTCTAAGCTAATTTGAGTAGGAAAGATTCTAATTGTGGATAAATACCCTTAATTTGGTAATTAGGGTTTCATAGTGTATAAAAGTGGAATTTATGTGAATTTAGGGTTTGTTAACCTGGAAGATATGAAACATAGTAATTAGGGTTCCTTTGAGTATTGAACTATAATTCTTTATTGAGTTGTCTATTCAAAAGAACTCGAACATGATAATTGGGCTTAATGATCTTAACATAACCTAAAAGGATAAAGATGGTAGTTTCAGTGTAAAGGAGACACATTCGACTTAATCGACATTCAGTTATGCCTATGATGTTGAAATTAGGGTTTGTGGACCAAAAGAGCATTTAAAATAATACATGAATTATGGAGGATAAAACCCTAAAGTTGGCCTAGACATCCTAAGGTGGAATCCAAGTCAATCTTGAGAACGTTTTGGATAAAATAATGACACATGGGTGTTATGCATTAATTTCAGGATATTGTTAATTGCTTGATTGATTGTTCTTGATTGTTCTTGATTGGACCTCAAGTTATTCTAGATCGTTTATGTGGTTATTTATGAGTAACCGATTTAGTTTCATGGAGTTTTCTTAAATGATTGATCAAATTGGATGCAACCTAACTGTTGGATGTTCATTCATGCAAATCTTTAAAGTCACTATGATTATCACAATTAATTATAAATGTGTATTCTCACACCTACATGCCATCCTGATGTATGATGTGTGACCAAGCCCTAAAGGGAAGGTCAATTAGGTCAAGGCCAAGAGGGAAGACCATCGGGCACTATGAGAGGTGACCCCAGGCACCAAGCTCAGGATGGAGAAGGTGGCCTTATATTTCTTGCATGACTATTGGGCACCATGAGAGGTGACCCCAGGCACCAAGCTCAAGATGGAGAAGGTGGCTTTATGTCTAGTGCAAAGGAAAAACCCTAGAGAGGGTATTCCAGGGTTAGGGCAAAAGTGGTGGAGAATGTCACATTGAAAACATAAATTGGATTGTTAAATAACTTAATTGTGATATTTAGATTGTTAGCAATATTTGTGAAATTTTGGTTGTCCCCACATACCGGCATATTCATTTATGCTGACCGACGTTTTATTTGTCGGCGTTTTAGGTACAATATGAAAAGGACAAACAGTAAAGTGATACATTGTGAATATATGAATTAAAGTACAAGGAGGATTAGTTAGAATAGACTCCAGTTATGGATAGAAGTTTAGAAATTCAATATTTAAAGAGGTATGCAAAGTTTTATTTTATTCCAGCTTTTCAGTATAGTTTTGGTAAATTTTAATAGTTATTTTTGATTAAATGTTAAACCATGGATCATGAGCTATTGGAATAATAGCTTTGACCTTTTGGTCTCCCTTGGTTGGGGGTTACTAGGACGCGGGGTCGTTACATTTGGTATCAGAGCAAATGGTTTCTCATTTAATCCTTATAAATTTTACAATCTCTGTAGAACTGAGGGAGTTATTAGGGATTTTCTGATGACGGAAGTGTATAGAAAAGGATCACGGTCTGGGGGCTGGCAATATTTTCCTCTGCCCCGCTGGTCGGTCACGAGGACTCCCGGATGCAGTGTGACTGCCTGGATAATGTCTGAGGTTCTGACTCAAAATAAGATACCTTTAGGACTCTCTCATCTATTTTCATCCCTTCTCAACCCTAATTCAATTAAGATTCTAAGGTTTGGGGTTTTCTCTCTCTTCCTCACCCTCTTGATGTTAGGGTATGTATGATAAGATTAAGGAATCCTCCACCAAATTAATGAAAAGTATGTAAATAAGATGACATGGACATAAGTTTAATAGTTTACACGTAAACTAGTGATTAGTTACATGCTTAGTTTGCATGACATGTGTTGTCGTGCCTACAGGAGAGACCTGAGGTTAGACCCTTCTTAATAGGAGGATGAGTAGAGCCTTGGAGGCAAAGGCCTCCAGAAAGAGGTAGAGACCTGGCTCATTCTCTGAGGATGATGCTAACCCTAAACCCTAAGTGGTTGTTAGAGAGAAATGGCATGATGAGTTAGATATCATGTTCGACCATGTGTGTGGGTTGACATGCTTTTGGTTTTGAATACCTATGAGAAGTATGAGCTATGTGAGGTTGGTTGACCTAGTGCCTTTTGGGTGACCCAACCTGGGAAGGGTCGTGCATGTTAGGGTGAAGGATAACTCCTTCATTGATGAGGTTAGTTATGACCATATAGAAACCCTTATGGGCATATGTGAGCATAGATGAGCATGCCCTATGTAGGAGAGCACGTCAGTAGTGCTGGTAGTAGGTTGAAACCTAGGCCAGAAGGGCATGTTGGATAGCTTATGAGATAAGCATGAAGAGTTATGTCTAATTTTGAGCAAACATAGGTTTCATCATACATTTTTCCCATGAAGGTGTATGCATGTGAGCTTGATCCACCTTCTTAGAGAGAGAACCTCTAGTGGTAAGGTCAGTTGTAGGGTTAGCTTTAGAGAGAGAGAATAAGACCTGAGAAAGAAGGTTGGAAGCTTAGACTCCGAGACATGAGGAAGAATGAGAGGTTGGATATGATATGGCCTAGAATGGATGACCTTAAGTAGATGTATGTGGTTGCCTCATGCATGATCCTTGGAGGCTTGTGGTATATTGGTTTCCTTTAGAGGAACCAAATCTTAGAAAAAGGAAAGAGACTTCTTGAACCAATTTATGGAAGTTGTAGGTGCCTACCTTACCTTCTAGGGATAGGAAGAAGAGTTCCTTAGACCCTGAGGGGGGGTATGGTATCAAGTTGTGAGGCCTTGCACCTAATTGGTTGTCCTGGTGTAGGACTCTCAGGTGTTGCTCACATGGAAGAATAGTAGGAAGTGCATGCTATACCTTGTACCTATTTGGTTTGTGGTTGGATGGTTGATACATAAAAGTGAACCTAGGGTTCCTAGATATAAGAGGGGAAGTAGTAGTACCTAGTGCACCTAATGCTCATGCAATGCTTGAGTGCCTACACATGGGAGCATGGCACCCCTCATGTTTAGAGGAAAAGGAAACCCCTTAGACTAAGGTATATGTTTGATGAACCCCTCACATATAGGTTGGTGACATGGGCATGTATGATGATAGTCCAATGTTAAGAAAAAGAAACAAGTATAACCTACCATGGAGACCTAGCATGGTGTAGTAGGTGGTCTGCTTGTTAGCTACGTGCCTTAGTAGCTTGCTAGGGCTAAGCATGCTCATGTGGATGTAAACCCTAGATGTAGGGATGTTTGTGACCTTTGTTGCTATTGAGAGATATTTTTCTCCCATCCTGGGGAGGGACCCTTCTGTAGGGTAGGTACCAGCTTTTGTGGGTTTGATGTAACCTAAAGAGGTCTCATAGGATCTTGAGAAACTAAGTGGAGAGTACATAGTATGAGAACAAACCTATAGACCCATAGATAACCATCTCTAAGGGCATGTGGATGTGTTACCATGGAGGTAACCAGTATGGGGCCTGATTGAGGTAAGTATGTCGCCATGATCCCTATGAGAGGATGTCATCCTAACCATGAATGTCGAGAGAGATGATGTAGACTTGGGTAAGGTTTCAATTTTGAGATATACCATGATCGAATCCTAAGTCCATACTAAGGTCAGGTGGAGATAAGAGCGATGGAGTAGGAGTTGCCTAATTCCCTAGTTGCACAAGACCATAGGGTCGGGAGGTAACAGCTATCGTTGTCCGAGGACCATGGGCTAGGAGATTGATCACCTTCATGAGCTCATGGAGCCCAAAGGGCATTTGAGGTGGGCACTCCCTGGTTGCATAAGGGAAGAGGGATGACCCTAAAAGTACTGACACCCTACAGACCTAAGGGAAATGACTAAGGATTGTGTGGTAACCCAAGTGTGTTTGGGACCAGTTTTCCATGGAAGTAAACATGATATCAAGATGTTCATGATGTGGAGACATGTGATGCACAGTTCAACCTAGATTGGAAGGTGTACTGGCAATGTGGGATGCACCATCTCTACTCTTAGAATGGGAAGAACTCTGTATTTGGACGGCCGCCAAATGCTTATTTCCTCTCATTATGGGGGTGAGAGATAGGGCACTACACATGCCATACACTAAGGATAAAGATGATGCGAGTTGAGACATTACTATGATGTTTTAGGATAAAGATAGTAGCGTACCTTTTGGAAAGTATGTTGTATGAAATATTTTCGAATGTGAAGAGAACTAAGGTAATCATCTTTTAAGTATGTTATGGAATTTATGAGTTCGATAAGTTTGAGTTTGATAACCAAGAGGATGAGCTCTGAGTTTTCTTGATAAAGATAGACCTAAAGTCTGAGATGAGGTATTAAGTGGAATACATGGAGGCGTATGTCTTCACCGTTACCTAGAACATAAGGATGTAAGGTGGTAATGGATGCTCTAGTTGAGATGCAGTTATCTTGTTGAGATCGTGTAGAGGCTAGAAGAGGTTGTTAGGTGAACCCTAAGTTCGAAAAGGAGACCTATATCGCTAATTGTCATATACAACTGGACCCATTGGTCGAATTGTTGTTGTTTAGTTAGCCAGCCTAGGGCTTGATACGATAGAAGGATGGTTGTAGAACCTCATATTCACTTCTCTAGAAAAGAAGGTGATGAAACCCACGAATAGAGTGTTTTAGGATTTCTGAGAAACCAACCTTGAGGAATCATGATATACAGGAGATCATGATTTTAAGTTCACCATACACTGTGGTACTATTAAGATAGTAAGTGGCAGTAGTACTTTGGATGCTTAAGATGAACAAGTGTACAGAGTTTCATGTGGCTTGTCGCCATGCATGCCAGGAGGTGAACTACGAAACACATGTAACCCAGTGAGTTGATATAAAGGATAAAGAGTCTCTGAGAGGGAATGGGAGTGGATCACCATGGATGGTGTGGTGAGTCTCCCCTCGACCGAGGAAGGTCACGATGTGATATGGGTTATGGTAGATCACTTTACCTAGATGACATAATCTAAGAGAAAGAGAGAGTACTGTCAAGGGACAAACCCAGTTGAACTACATATAAGAGAGAGAGATGGTTCAACTACACCATGATGCGAGTTCAAAGGTTCTTGAATATGACCTAAAGATTCACTTCCATGCGGTGGAAGTAGGTACATGAAGAACTTGATGCTAGTACAGCTTATCACCCCTAATCGATGGTTAGTATGATCTAGACTAGAGGGTCTGATGAGAGTGTGGGTGCTCGTTCAGGGTGATACATGGAGACAGTTCTTGTCCTACGAGAGTTGTAATGATAGCCACCATATCCAGTATCGGGATGTAAGAAGCTCTGTAAGGGAGGCAGTGTCGGTCAACACTTCATTAGGATGATGTCAGTGTAAGAACCTTGTGAAGGACATAGAGACCACAGTGTGTGCAGATGAAGTCGATTTGATCGTGTGATTGCTGAGAGAGCCCCAGGGCGACATGAGTCATGAGTTGATATAAAGTAGACTGACATGCAGTTCACTGTGGGAGAATATGTGATATGAAAATCCGACCCCTCTAAGCTATTGCTGAGAAAGTTGAGTCCCCAATACATGGGTTCGTTTGGGATGGATTGGTGGAGATGGTTATGTATATCCTTACCCCTCAGGATAATGTGATGTATGATGTGTTCCACGACTCTGATCTAGAGCACAATGTGAGGTACCCAAGCCATGTGCTGAACCATGAACCTATTAAGCTTTGTGAGAGGCTGAAATGTCCTGAGTCACCTATGAGGGTACGAGATACCAAGGTGAGAGAGAACTCAAATGTAAGAATATAAGATGATGAAGGTGTTGGGTTTTATGGGAGACAGAGAAGGCAGTGGAAACAAAAAATTTCTTCTCCCAAACCCAGAATAAAGGAATCGCGTCAACATCTATACAATAGGAAGGATGGTTTGTAGAGGCCTACCTAGTCCCACGGCTTGCTCGGCAACGTTACCTCGTGACTTGCGCGGTCTTCACCTCCGGTCTTGGACGGTGTCTGTGCAGCTCCTGGTCTCACCGGGACTGTCGGGATTAACAGCTGTCCTCCGAGCGGCAGAAGTCTCCCGCCTCTGCAGTCGTCCACACGGACTGCCTGGAACTCTGATCTCCTTATCCCACAAGGAATCGGAAGGAGTGGCACCCTCTTGTTGGCGTACTAGTCACCGACACACTCTCCTGCAACCAGTTGCCTTTCTACAGTTGTCATTCCCTTGTTGTGCCTCCCTTATCGGGTAGCACTTGCTCGGGCTCTCTCGGTTACCAAAACCAGAGAGAACAGCAACTTTATAGAGCAACTGGTGTTCTGAGTTGTACTTTGAGAAGCCCCCAATACCCCTATATATATAGGAGGGTCATGGGATAGGGTTCTCTACCCCGGGCAATGTGGGACTAAATAGGAATAGAAGGGTTTGAGATTTTCCACAAAACAACCAACTGTGTCACCGGAACGGATCGTTTCAACCTTGAAACGGTCAGTTGGTGGTCTGAGCCGATCGGATCAAACCTGAACCGATCATTTGGAGCACATGAGCCGATCGGTTCACTTCTGAGCCAATCGGTTCGTGGTCCTGGTCCAACTCAAATTGACTTTCATATTTGTTTCCGATTAATCAAGTATTAATCCTTATCCAAATCAAATTTGTACAAGTGAAACAAATTGTATTTGCAAAATCGACTTTCCAAACAATCTCCATTGGGCACATGAGCCGATCGGTTCAACTATTGAGTTGATCGGTTCACCAACCTGAGTCGATCGGTTCATCTCATGAGCCGATCAGTTGGAAGTGTAGATTGTGCAAAATCAGTCAATCACAGTTTCAATCAATCTGATACTCTAATCAATTGGTCTAACACCTTGAACACTATGATTTTGAGCTATCAATCAATTGAGTGTTTAATTGAACTACTAAACTCCTTTAGTAATCAATCTAAACATGATTTGTGGATAAACTCCTCTTCCAGGTTAAATCCTATGTGTGTGACCCTGCAGGTCCATTTCACATTGGCAGTGAGAGTCCATAACACTTATGACTTCACAAGCAAAGAGTGGTGCCTAGTCACACATCAGTGCCACCCAAGTGAAATAGAAAGTTGGAGAACAACTTTCAATCCTACAATCCGTGAATGGTGTTACAGTGAATGTATAATTCCTTTGTCACTAATGTCCTGAATGAACTCAAGGCATGGTACTGTCATCCTTTCAACGTTCATCCATTTTCTTGATCTCAGAGCAGACTGGGTGAGATGTGTGTGACATCAATATCACATATTGATTCACACATGCATGCACATGCCTTTCTCAATCCTACTCATCAAGTGGCCATGGACATTAAACTCCCTTAGAAGGGACAAATCCCATATCTATCACTCACCCCTCAAAATCCCCATGTATCAAAGCCACCCAATCATCACCTTTAGAACAAGCCATGTTTCAGGACTGCGTTTGATGATTTCAAAGTGTACCCAACGACATGTGTTGAGTGTAGTGATTTTAGGTCGAAGAATCACATTCACCACCATCACTGTGAGAGCTGACTGTGACTACCAAATCATGGTTCCATGTGTCACTCTCACGGTGGGTCTGTCTGGTACACTTGTTCTCTAACAAGTACCTATGTGCTTGGTTTGATATCACTATATCATGACTAATGAGATTCTGTCATCAACCAACACACAATCTAGTCTTTAGTGTTATTGATGTCTATGGTTATTTCCATAATAACAACCGACTAGGAACTAAACAAGAAAGTATACTCTTAACATCTGTATGATCTCATTGTTTAGGTCCTCAACCCAAAAGCATACGTCATTGAGTAAAACAATTCTTTAGACATCTATCATGTTACACTATCATCTCAGAAATAGTCAAAACATATAGATCGGAAATTGTCTTTATTATTATTCCAATCATTTACAAAGTATCCCATTACAATAATCACATGACTTGCTCTATGGGCATACATACCAACAGACTCCCACTTGCACTTAGATCCAGTCACGTAGGAACCTCAGTCCTTATGACCTAGCATGACCATCATGCTTCTGCTGAGAAAGGGCCTTAGTCAGTGGATCATCTATGTTGTCTTCAGTTGGTACTTTGCAAATCTTCACATCTCCTCATTGTACGAACTCTCGTATGAGATGGAAGCGTCACAGTATGTGCTTGGACTGCTGATGTGATCTGGGTTCCTTAGTTGAACAATAGCTCCATTATTGTCACAATAGAGCTCAATTGCATCACAGCTACTGGGAACTACACCAAGTTTAGAGATGAACTTCCTGATCCACACAGCCTCCTTTGCTGCATGTGAAGCAGCAATATACTCGGCCTCTATAGTAGAATCAGCAACTGTTTCTTTCTTGGAACTCTTCCATCTCACAACTCTATTGCTTAGGCAAAACACAAATCCATATTGTGATCTATAATCATCTTTATCGGTTTGGAAGCTTGCATCGGTGTAACCCTTTACAGCCATTTCTTCCTCACCGTTGTATATAAGGAACCGATCCTTAGTCCTTCACAAGTACTTGAGGATGTTCTTTACGGCTGTCCAGTAAGCATCCTCAGGATCTAACTGGTACATGCTTGTCATGCTGAGGGCATACGAGACATCTGGGCATTGTGCACAACATAACATACATGATGGATCCAATGGCTGATGCATGTGGGATCCCATTCTTACGCTCCCTCTCTTCACAAGATTGGGGACACTGAGCTCTAGAGACGGTGACTCCATGTAGCATGGGGATGTTGCCTCTCTTTGAGTTCTCCATGCTAAACCGCTTCAGCACTTTGTCAATATACGTGCTTTGACTTAGTCCGAGAAGCCTTTTAGATCTATCTCTATAGATCTTAATTCCTAGAATGTAGGATGCTTCTCCTAAGTCCTTCATTGAGAAAGTATTCCTAAGCCAAGTCTTTACCTTCTCTAAGGCTGAGACATCATTCCCCATCAAAAATATGTCATCCACATACAATATGAGGAATGTGGTCGTGCTTCCACTAACCTTCTTGTACACACAAGGTTCATCTTCATTTTGAATAAAGCCAAACACTTTGACTTCCTCATCAAATCGAAGATTCCAACTCTGAGATGTTTGCTTCAATCCATAGATTGACCTTTGTAGCTTAGAGACTTTATTGACATTCTTTGGATCTACAAAACCTTCAGGTTGTGTCATGTACACATCCTCATTTATATTCCCATTAAGTAATGTGGTTTTAACATCCATTTTCCAAATCTCATAGTCATAGTAAGCCGCAATAGCAAGCATGATCCTGATGGACTTAATCATGGCTACTGGAGAAAAGGTTTCTTCATAGTCAACACCTTGAACTTGTCAAAAACCCTTTGCAACCAATCTGCCTTTATAAGTTTGCACATTGCCATCCATGTCGGTCTTCTTCTTGAAAACCCACTTGCACCCTATGGGTTTTACCCCTTCAGGTGGTTCCACCAAAGTCCATACTTTGTTGGAGTACATGGATTTCATCTCAGATTTCATGGTCTCAAGCCATTTCTCATAATATGGTCCCTCCATAGCCTCTAGATAGGTAGTTGGATCATCATCTATGATCAACTCACCGCCTTCCTGAGTCCCAAGGTATCCAAACCTCTTAGGTTCAAGGCGTGTCCTACTAGATCTATGAGGTCCTTGTGTTACTTCAGGAGACTGAGATTCCACAACACCTTGTGAATCTCTATGTTCCTCTTGTACATCTACTGGTTCAATGTTTTCTTGTTGGGCTTGAACCTCTTCAAGCTCTATTTTCCTCCCACTGTTTCCTCTAGAAATAAATTCCTTTTTCTAGGAACACAGCATCCCTGGCAACAAACACTTTGTTGTCAGTTGGGTGGTATAAATAGTATCCCCTCATTTCCTTGGGGTATCCAACAAAATAACATTTATCGGACTTGGGTCCAAGCTTATCAGGAAACATTTTCCTGACGTAAGCCTCACACCCCCAAATCCTCATAAAAGACATATTGGGATGCTTCCCAGTCCATATCTCATATGGTGTCTTTTGAACTGATTTAGATGGTACTCAGTTAAGTGTAAACACAGTGGTTTCAAGAGAATAACCCCAGAAGGAAATCGGAAGATCAGTAAAACTCATCATTGATCGCACCATATCCAATAAAGTGTGATTCCTTTTTTCAGACACACCATTATGCTGTGGTGTTCCAGGCAGAGTCCATTGTGATACAATACCATGGGCTCGCAGAAGGTCCTCAAACTCTTGGCTTAAGTATCCTCCACCTCGATCGGATCGAAATGCTTTAATACTTTTACCAAGTTGGTTCTATACTTCATTCATGAAATCCTTGAACCTTTCAAGGGTTTCTGACTTATGTTTCATCAGGTACAGATAGCCATACCTACTGAAGTCATCAGTAAAGGTAGTGAAGTACTGATACCCACCTCTGGCATTAGTTCTAAAAGGCCCACATACATCAGTATGTATGAGTCCTAATAGATCACTAGCTCTGTCACCTTTACCTAAAAAGGGAGTCTTGGTCATCTTTCCCAACAAACAAGATTCACATGTCTCAATTGATTCATAATCAAAAGAGTCTAGATAACAATATTTATGGAGTCTAGAAATGTGCTTCTCATTTATGTGCCCTAGACGACAATGCCAAAGATACATTTTGTTTGAGTTGTTGAGTTTTTGCCTTTTGGTGTTTACGTTGTATATACTTGTCTC